>JAOWBB010000007.1:2311277-2322291 GCA_028565995.1 Ricinus marginatus | reverse complement strand
ACGACGGTACTCCCTCATCAACGACTTCAACTTCCCCAACCATAGTTGTATCAAGTAAAATGGCTCCACCCAGTTTGGATCCCATGAAAGCCTTTCGTAAAACGTCGTCAGAACAATTGGAGCAAGAGAAAAATGATGTGGACAAGAATTTCCGAACTTCAAACTTCTCAAATAACTTTAACAATAAAATATCATCCAAAGTTATAGCTAATTCTCAAGTTAGAATGCCTACCATCAGACACAGAAATCCAATAAAAGGTTTCGGAAGCAATTTGCCAAGTTATCCTAATCAGGGACAGATCGGGATGCCGTCCGTTGCTAATTTGAATGTTGTTAGACAACCAAGATATGGACCTGGTATGCTGAAAAACGTTCAACAAAGTCAACCGCAACCAATCGTCAGTGCAACTGCAGGGAGACCTGCTCCATCAGTTGTTCAAAGATTTTCACAGATTAGAGCAGGTTTTCCGAATGCTGAAGTGCGACCGAATGTCCTTGTCCAAGGATATTCTCAAATTACAGGTATTTATTTTATTATTACTAAAAAATAAATTTTCTATATTTCATAAAACCTCAGACTTATATGAAACTTCAATAAGATACATTTTTTATTAATGTGAATTTAGAAAGTAAGTCTAATTGGCAATAAATATTCTTTCCTTATTATTATTATTATTTAATTATTATATTCAGAGTATTTGAAAATAGAAGTACAGTTTTTAATTCATTTCTTGTTATTAAGAAGTAAAATGGATTTTTTTTAAAGGTTTTGATTGCCGTTCCTTAAGATACCAGTCATTGATCCTGAATCCTGTTCCTTTGATATGTCCCTGAATTAACCTAGTCTTTATTCAAAGCTAAAATCTCATCGGAAATTATTTTGAAATTCTCAGGTGATTTGATTTTTTTTTTTTAATTTGAAATTACTAATAAGCAACCAGCCTTTAAGTTGACACTGTGAGCTTGAAAGGTAATGGTCATAATTTGCTCATAGATATGTTAACAAAAAAAAAGGTTTTGAGTTGTTTTATAATTTTTTTTTTTCCAAATGATAATGATTCAAATTTTAATGTAGCAGTGGCCGACTTGTGAATTTCAAGTTATTAATATAATATCGTTTTATTTTTAAATAGCATCAACAAGTAAGTCTTGTACTTCTGCAGATATGGGGGATAAAAATTCCGAAAGTACAGAAACTAATTCAGATGGCAAAAAGCTCATAATCAATCCTCTTACTGGTGAGAATCTTAATATTTACTAATTAAAAATTTAATATTAGTGATTTATTTATTTCAATTTTAATGTAATTCCCGTTATATAGATTCTGTTTTAAATTCCGCATTTTTGAATTTAATAATATTTAATCAGGAGAAAAAAAGCGAAATAATTTCTTTATGTTACAGGTGAATTAGAGCCCATGCCAAGTGAAAGCTCTGAAAGTGAAGAAGAGCCTTCTAAAGAAGATCCATTCTTATATTCTTCTTCACCAGCAAGTAGAGCTTTTTCAGACGATGACAGCACGGTAACTATTAAATTTTATTTTTTTTTTGACCTTTATTTAATGAATATGAAGTTCAGGATATTATTATAATATTATTTATAATATTTATTCCCGAAAATGAATTAGTTCTAACATTTCTAATAAAATATTTCAGATGTCTCGTCGTAATGATACATCAGATCAAAGTGATTCAGAAACCACAAACAAATCAACAGCGTCCGAAACTAGTAGCTCAGCTCGGCGTCGAAATATTCCCCATAAAATGTCTAGAGACCACGGTCCAGAAAAAATCAAACTGAGATTGAAATTAGAAAAATCAGAACCAATTACTCAGGCTTATAAAGTTGATGTTTCCTTTGTGAATTGTCCTACTCCGAGGAAGCCAATACCGAGTATGTTAAATTTGTTCTTTACTGCTCTATATAAATAAAGTTATAATGATTATAAAAGTCGGTGACCAATTTTTGTTGTTATGTATAATATTAATTCATAAAATTTTAGGTTCAGGAAATCGAACAGCAAATATTTTAGGTCCGAACAGTAGTAGTAACACCAATTTAGGAAACAGTCCCAATACCAGTGTGATTAACAGTAATGGCAGTACCGTTAATATTTCAAATGTTGGGGTACCTAATTCTACTGAAGAACCGAGAGTTCCTCCTCTTCACATTTCTCTTCGTGGTCCAAATGCGGCAGTTGTCGTATCAAATCGAAAAGAAAAGAAAAGTCCGCCTTCAACCCACTGGTCGCAGTTGGATGAAACTGATCGTTTTAGCGTCGATGCAACTGATACAAATTCTGATTTTTATTCAAAGTTAAATAAGAAAAAGATGAAGGTGTCGAATTTAAAGCTCGGCCGGGAAAGTGTTGCAATTAATAGTTCCGAAATAAATCAGAAAACAAAGAAACTGAAATTAAAAAGAATGCTGGCCGATAGCGATAGTGTGTTTAAATTAAAAATCCCAGTAATAACACCAACGACTAATGAAGTTTCTGACGGTTTAGAATCAATTGAAGACAAATTACTTGTGAAAAAGCGTAAGGATTCCAAAAAGCAAAAGAATAATTTGCTAAATCTGAATAAGAGACATTTAACAGATTTGGCAGAAGCTGATGTGCCGAAAAAATATGACGACGCGGTTTCATCGGTAAATAAGCGAGTTGAATTAAATTTGAAAATGGATTCAGAGGAATGGATATCAAGGACGTTAAAAGAAGAAACGCTTAATTATGAAAAACGTAAAAATTGTAATAAAATGTTGGATGAGTTTGAGGCAGATGGAAAAGTTAAAGAAGATGAAAGTGTGGTTAGTGAAAGTGATTTATTAAAATCATTTGAAATTCGGAGCAGTCTGGATGAAAATGATAAAACTGGTGATTCAAAAGATGAAGATAGAACTATTGGTTTCATATCTGGATCTTTCGAATTAAATGATTTATTGAGACGTAAGAAGATTGAGAACAATAAAAAATTGAAAGGATTAGAATGTTTGAAAATCAAAACCGATTTTGCTAAAAATAAATTTATGGAATTAACAGAATTAGCAGAGGATGAAGAGGAGAAAACTGAGGAAGTAACTGTAAAAAAACCTCAGGAAATTGGTGGAAAAATAAAATCGGAATTGACTTCAAAGATAGACCGAGTTTCGGGTAAATTAAAAAATGATTTATCCTTAAAATTGTCGAAAGATGGTATAAACAAGAAATTGAAATTAGAAGAATCCGGTTTAAAGAAATTGAAGTTAGATGACTTAGGAAAAGGTTTAAAGAAGACCGAAAAACCAGGATCGAGGAAGTTTCCCAAAAAAGAAAGTGTTGGTGTGAAGATTGGATTATTAGGTGTACCCAGCAGCGATGGAGAAATAGAAGACCATGATTCCTATGGAAGAGCAAAACGAAGACATAGTGGTGATCAAAATATTTCAGGTAATTATCGTTGAATATTAACCAACCATTATAATTTAAATTATGCCGATTTTTATTAAAACCATTTTCCTAATTTAACGAATTAGATAAACATCGAAATTAATAGTAATTATTAATATTCTTCACTCTCTTAATAATATATGATTTTTATACAACTTATAAAAAAAATTGTTGCAAATTTCTATTAAAGAAAAATCTTAATAGAAGAAATGAAATAATAATGGGAAAATTTTTATATACTTTCAGTAAATTAAATTATAGTCAAACTTATTTGATATGTTTGAAATAATTTTCATATTTGTTGATTTTTAAGGAGATTATTACATTTCTAAGATAGTGTTAAAATTTTTGAAACACAACTTTATTCTTATAATTAGTCACCATCAAAAATAATTCTATAACTGATTTTTTTTGTTCATATGTTTAAATTAAATACTTCAGTTGATGGGAAAAATTTGTACTAGAGCAAAAATTAGCTAATACTCGTGGAAAAGGTTAATAAAAAGTTCTGAAATGAAAAACATACTATATTAACATTAAGTAATATTTATTTTGAAACAGTCGTTAAGTGGGTGTCAATTGAAAAAATGATGTTAATAAATAATGTTTTAATTTTATAAATTTTAGAATCTCAGTCAGCGCAGAAAGTAAAGAATCGTTCATCCAGTTCTGATCAGTTAACTTCACAAACTTCAATAAAATTAAATTCATCAAGAAGATTTGATGCTTTTAGCCGCAAAATAAGGAAAGATTCAGTTATCGACAGACTTAGAAAGGAAAAAATGAATAAGGTTTTTGCTCTTAGTAGAAAACTAAGCTCTGCTTCTGATCCTCATGGTAAATTTTATAATTTTTTTTCTACCACAATAAAAAACAGATGCTTATTGAAAAATTAAAAAATATTCAATTATCTTTAAGATATTCAATCTTCAAAGATATAAGTATTATTTTGTAGCTTAGTATGGGCTTATTCTGTATCCTTAATGTTTAACCCTTAATGAATAAATGCTTTAATAGTTTTATAATTTCATATTCGAAATATAAATTAAAAACAATTTAATATTTTAGCAAAATCAAAAATTCAAGTGTATTGATTTTCCTATAGGTAAAAAGCAAATGGTGAACCGGATAACAACTGTAAAACATGCAGTGATAGCTGAAAAACCAGTGGAAAATAATAGTCCAGCGAAAGAGTCAATATCAAATTGCGAAGTGAAGCAGCAACCAATTACCGCTTTAGAAACTAATCTTGTCAAAGTCAAACAAACTGAAAATGTTGAGAGTCCGAATAATCCACCGGTGGGCGGGGAATCACCTGCTAATCAAGGGAACACTCAAGGCGAAGATTCTGGGATTGAATCAATGGATGCTCTTTCGGAAAAATCGCCAAATCAAGGAGAATCCCCATGTAGAAAAGATGAATCTCATGCTAAAGAATTAGAAATATCGAAACCTGAAGAGAAAAAAGGTCAAAACCACGACAGGACAGAAGAGGCCACCAAATCAAATGAGCAAAGTTGCCTTAATGAGTCGAAATCAATCCAAAATAATAATACAACTCAGGCCATATCAGTGCCTTTTGATGCAAATGAAAATCGTTCAGATTCTAAATCGGAATTAAATTCTGACAATTTAGATTATACCAATCCCAACTCTCCGCAAAGTACAAATATTAAATTAGAACAGGAGGAGGAGGAAGAAAATAAAATTAATCGAGAAGTGTCATTAGTCGATTTTAGTCAAAATGAAGAGGTACGGGTAAATAGTCATAATCGCGCAAGATCTAAAAATAATGACTGTGATTCGGAAAATGTGCTCGACGTAAAATCATGTGACGTGGTAAGTGAAAAGAAAGATGAAAAACCAAGTGCAATCCAGGAACAGACAAATCGATTAATTGAAACCTTTGAGACTAAAATCAGGGAGGCTTTTTTAAGAAATGATAACAAGGATTTTGATACAACGGCCGAAGGGTTGGGTGCAAAGATTTTAGAAACCAGTACAAGGCTTGAAGATAAATCAAAAGATTCAGCCAATAGTGATACCTTGGAAAACAAAAGTATAGAAGCTGATATTGGTTCCCCGTCACTCGATGAAATTGAAAGGTTCAGGGTTAATCCTCCACTTTATACATACGCGAAACGTGAAGATTCATTGTCTCCTAGTCCACCAACTGTTGAGGGTAGCGATATGGCGTAAGTTAATTTAATGTATGCATTATCTACATTTTAAGATCTTTTATCACGACGGAAATAAAATAACCAAAAAAGATCTCTTTCTGCATATTTTTTAATTCGAAAAAACTGAGAGCATTCTCAGTTTCAATTTCATTATTTATATTAAAAAAAGATTTCTAAAAATTAAAGTTATTGTGTTACTTTTTAATCTTTGAAATTTCTTTTTCGTTTCACATCAGTGAAATGTCACAAAATTCATATATTTATATAAATATATCTCTAAGCAATATTAATTAAAAATAATATAATTTTCCGGGTTTCATCTCAATTGTTAGGGATTTTTAATTTTTTTCAAGATAAAGATAAAAAAAGCTATTTCAACAAAAAAATCTTTTAAAGAAAAAATTAACTTTCCAAATAATAATAAAAATATTTCTTTTTCAATTTTTTTTAATACTATTTAACGGAAGAGCGCTAAACCGCAATTCAATTTATTAGAATTGAAAAGAATCTTAAAATTTCATTTTAACTTAATCTTAATGGAGACATTAATTTATTTTTTAAGAATGAGACATTAATTTATTAATAGGAATACAGCGATCGGACAATCTCACAAAACTTTTAATTTTATTCTGTTTTTAATTATTTTGTTAGGTCCAATCATATAAAATCTGATCAGATAGACGAAGATTCAAATAATTCTAATAAAAAAAGATCAGGAAAGAAATTGAAATCGACCGAAGACATAGATGAAACTTCAAATATATCATCCGAGGCAAAAAACAATAATAACAAAAGTCTATTAGAGCAGTTATTAATTGAAATTCCCGGGGACGATTCAAGGAGAACAAGGTCTTGGCACAGGTAACATATGTTATATAATTTTAACGTATATATTTTTTGAATTTAAATCAGTAAATTATCTAAAATAAACATTTTTCACATCAGATTGGGCGGAAGTCCGGGAGGAACTCCAAAAAGTTCTCCTCGCTCACTGAAAGATGAGAGAGCCTCTTCGCCAGTTTCTAAAGCGAGTCCAAGAAATATTGTGAAGTTAAGTCCAACTTCTAGAAATAAAAAGAAAGCAGAAACTCCAATGATTGAAGATAAAAGTAAAACTGAGACTGCTGAGTCGAGGCCAAATAAGCGGAAATGTAGTGAAAATGCAGCCGAACTGATAAAAGCCTGCATGGGATTAGACGATAAAAAGCAGTTTTTGAAATCCAGTCAAACAGTGCCAGGAGGTAAAAAAGGTAATTTTAATCTAGCGTCAACATTAAACAAATTTAATATGAAATATTAAAATGTTCAATCAATTGAAATTAATTATTGATAATAATAGTACTAATATTAATAATAATAAAAATAATAAATAAAAACTTAAGTTTTTTTGAAAGTTGGGGATTGACAAATCTTAAAGTCTCAGAGGATTATAGATTTTCTTTCATAACTTCTTTTATACTTTTTTATAGCTAGTTATATGCGTTTGTGTTGATTGTCAAAGCCCTGATAGGAGAAATTTAAATTTCTAAATGATGTACTGTGATATTTTCTTTTTGTTTATGAAAATTATTAAGAATAATAATCTTTGTCATGCTGCCTTTCCTTATTATAATAATAATTGTTGACCAAAATTCAGAAATTAATCATTTTGATTTTTATATTTTAAAAAATTAATAAAATCGGACTACTACGGAACGCCTTTTAATTATAAACGAAACATTATATAAATAATTTATAAAACCTGCAAATTCTAAAAAATTTAAAAATTTTTTTTATTTAAAATAATGAAATGTTGGCATTAAAATATCCATAATTCCATTTTTCTATTTTTTAAAGTTATGTCTTTTATATGAAGTCTAATACTATAGACTAAGTAAATAATGATTTGCAAATAAAAAATGAGTTTTAGACCGAGGCTTTTTAATATCAATCTTTCAACAAAGTTATCAAACTACATCATTTAGTTTCTCTCAATGTAAATCATTTCACTCCTACAAAAATTAAGTGTGCAAGAAATTTCCTTCATTAAAAAAGTTTATAATTTTTTTTTTTACGATAAATTATTTTAGGCAGTGCAGAAATTGAAAGTTCTGACGACGAGCCTCTAATTGATTTAGCAGGAAAAGGAAGAAGTAGGGAACAATCTGTTGAACAAGAGATGAAGAAACCAAAATTAACTGTAGATGAAGAAAATAGGTAATTTTACATTTATTAATATTGTTTATAATCACTTTTTAATAAACGTTGAGTTAACGTGAATTATGAATGCTGAAGTTGGTAAGGATGAAGGTAAGGAAACATTACTTGTGAAACATTATCATCTTATTTGATTTTTCAATTTTCACCTCTTATTTTTTGGATTTCAGTTTATGATAGTATAATCGGTTTATAGATTTTATTCGAAATAGACAATATTAATAAGATGCTAGGCAACATTTAAATATTGAATCTTGAAATATATTTTGTAATCTCGGACCATTAACATATAATTTAGGACTAGAGAACAAGTCAAAGGCGGTAGTTATTGCTACTTTTCATATTTATGCCATACCATAAATTATGTCTTTAATATCAAAGGAAGCTTTAACATGAGAGAATCACTGAGGGAAGAGAACTCAGATAGAAAACCTAGTGCTTATTTTAAGCCATGCAAATTATCCCTCATTACGTTAAATCTCCGGGATCCGCTGAGACGATTTTGGAATACTGTAGTCCTATATAAACCGCCGATTATATTTTTATCAAACAAAATACAGTTTCTTTAAAAAAAAAGTTTATTTTAACAGAAATATTTTTAATACATGCACATGCTTTTATTCTGTCATCAATTTTTTTATTAGTTAATTGCTTTTCAATTATATTGCAGGAACAACAATAAAGTATCTACAAAAAGTGCCCCGGGAAATACTATTTGTAAAAGTAGTACCGAACCTCCTACTAGGCGGTCTGTTAGACAGCATGTTAAATCTGATTCAAGAAGTCTGAGATACACTAGAAGTGCAGTTACACAAGGTTTGTAAGTTTAAATTTTTACCAATTTTTTTTTATTTTACCCGTGATGTTTAGATAACCTGATTTATGTCTCTGAAAAAATCATTTTTTAAATTATTTAAATTGAGAGCTTTTTTAAATGAATAATACAAAAGATATGTTGAAATTTTTGTTGACTGTGAAACTGGAGAATTTTTTCATGTTAAAAGCATACAATTTATTCAACATAAAATTTAATTTGCATTTGAATTTGTAAAAAAAACATTGAAAAACTTAAGGAAATAATTTTAATTTTAATGAATTTAGCCAACTTATTTTTTTATAATCAAGAGCTATATAATAGTAAAATTTTTCTCTTAGGGAGTGCTTAATACCACTGATTATGATATAAAATAGTAAGTAGTAAAAAGAATACAGACAACAACAATGAAAAACTAGTTAATTATGCAAATAATAAATTCATAATATTGATTTCTATATTCACTTTGTGAAAGATAATCTTAAATTAATATGTGAATTTTAATATTTGTCGCCTATTAATACATAAGCGAAAAAAAATTTTTTTTAACTCTTATGAATATTTTTTAATTTTTTTTGCGGCCAACTAATCCTTTGAATCAAAATTAAACATCCTTTGAACTAAAAATTATATATAAAAAAAGCAAAAGGCTTTATGGGGGCTCAAACGGGCGACTTCTTGAATCAGACTGATCATTAACATGCAGTTCAGATTTCTTGTTTCACTTTTTTTGTGAAACCTTGATGAAAATTAAAGGAAATAATAAAAGTAAAAAATAATGCTAACAAATATATACATTAAATATATTTTTAATTAATAATAACAAAAAGATTCCACTTTATATGGTGTAAATGCTAACACGATGTATATATATATAAATGGAAAATACAAGAACATAGATCAGATATTCGGTTCTAGAGGGCCAGCAAAAACCTTTGGAATTTCTCCATGTCATATTAAGTTGTCTCTTTTTTTTGTGACACATTATATTCGAAAGACAGCTTAGTATTTCGCTTGTGCTCGAGTTAAGAGATAAATCAGTCTTCCACAAACTATAACTCTTATAACTTAGCTTTGAATCAGAATTAATTGAATAATGAATTGAAGACACAGTTAAAAATTTTAAGAGTTAACACAGTTAAAAAAATATATTTTTTATATTTATATAATTATTATATTAATATATATATAATTATAATATTAAAGTTTCAGGTTTAAGCTATGATTGATATTCTTCACTTTGAGATTAAAGTTCTCATGTCAGAAATTAGATAGTCATTGAAATTTGAAATCTCAAGTCTAAAAATATTGATTCGATGATTATAATTATTACTAAGTTTTATTACGTTAGTAACATTATTTTTTCATTGATATTTAATTTTTGAGATTTTTTTCTTATAAAACAGTTATTTGATTGTATTTATTATTTGACTTTTTATTTTATTCCTGAATAAAAAGGAATTTTTACACCCGTGTACAAAAAGTAAAAAGGTTTATTAGCTTTTACACTTTTTCATAGTATTAAAAATTAACACATATCAACTACAATTGAAAGCAAGTAAATATTAATTTACAGTCATATTTTACTTATCTTAAAAAAAATATCAATTAAGATATTAAAAACTAAGAAATGACAAAAAAAATTTTTTACTTTTTTACCTTTCATTTAAAAATACACTAAAAAGATTATTATATATATTAAATTAATAAATCATTTTTTATTTACAATTCTTAGTTCATAATTGTTAATTTTAATGCAAAGCATTATCAAATTCTAGTATTTAATTTCAGATCTTATTTTTACGTAAAATTTAAATTAATTTTCTCCCCCGCATTTCCGAAATGGGAAAAATTTGAAAGAATTATATTAATATATTAATCTTTTCGTTAGAATCAGCTGAAATAAATAAAAGAAGAAGAACATCACGTGACGGAAAGTGACGCATGGAGATGTCTTCTTCCGAGGAGACAGAGGATGAAGACCAATCGTATTCTGAAGACTTCGAATTAGATTATGGGTATTAAATCTAAGTTCGGCGTTAAATTTTGTTGTATAAATAGAAAAAATTGTTTTCTTGTTGTTTAATTTTAAAGTACTGTAACATTTTTCTTCGTTTCACTTTTTTTAATTATGAAAAATTACGGTTATTCGCCGATTTGACGATTTGGAGATTCGTTGAGCTCTTATAATTATTCAAAATAATAATTTTTTAACACTTAAAAAATTTTTCTCTGAACACAAAATGAAATTTTGAATGATAATTAAGTAAAATATATTTTTATTAACAATTCATTATTATAACTATATCATATTATTCAAACGTGATCCATTATTTTATTTATTTATTTCTTTTTATCCATTTATTTAACTAATTAAATAAAACATTATTATGCGTC
>JAOWBB010000007.1:2290294-2311177 GCA_028565995.1 Ricinus marginatus | reverse complement strand
TTAAATAATAAATATTTTATTTAAAAAAAAAAAAAAAAAAAAAAAAAAAAAAAAAAATCTTATTTTTTATTCTTGATTCAAACTTCAGAAACTAGCGTCATTTTATTTACTTCTTTTTTGAACGCTTTATTTGAAAATATTTAAACTTCATTGGAACGATTATTGTCAATATGACTGAATAATAAAATAATATTTTCATACCCTCATTGTGCATGTTCATTCTTAAAAGCGATTTTTTTCAGTTTTTTCAAATCATAATAAGTTTATTTTCATGATATTTTTTATTGAGATATACATTTTTAAAACTTTGATTAAAATCATAGCTAGGCGTAATCGAAATTATTTAACCAGTTTTTTCCGTAAAATCATATTGTTTCTCTGAATAATTCTTTTTAAAAATTGACCTGAAGAGTTTTTAAATTTTGCCAAAATATTTTTCATAATTTTCTTGACACAAATTATTTGCAAGCATTTTTTTATGTTTCACGACGAGAAACTGAAGGAAATGCACAAATTTGCATATTTAAAGTTTTTACATAAACTTGATTTTTCTTTTTGGAAGAATAATAAAGTTACCTACTGATATTGACCAGCATTTTAATCAAGTTTCAATATTTTTTCATGTTTTATTTAATTTATAAAGCAACGTCAAAGTAGGCGTCGCAGCACTAAATGTGCACCGCATTGAAAATTAAATCTTGAAAATGATTAAAATCTATATAAATGTAAAAAAAAATTCGAAAATCCGAAAATCAAACGTATAATCCAAAATCTTGCATTTAGATTATTTTGAATAATAATTTTAGAGGAAAACAATACCTTATATAATTCTCATTTTATGTATTCCCGCCGCAAAAAATAAACGTCGCTTTTTTCTTACTTTATAAATATTAGAAGAATTACTTTCATTTTTTGCCATCCGCCAATAATAAATTAAAATAAAAATCGTTTTCCACAAACATGTGATCCCAAATCCTCAATGATTTTTTTTAAAATTAAATCTTCAATATTTATTCTGTTCTCATGATGGATCCCGAATCCTTCTATCCAATTTTTAGATTTATGTTGTAATTATATGTTGAATAAATGAAAAGTAAATAATGGTTCAGGAAGAATGCATTATTTCGAGTTGCATATATACATACATATTATATTTATGTGTGTTGTGTGTGTGTAGTATGTTTGCGTATATGTGTGATGTGCGTGTGTATATGCGTGCATGTGTGTATCATTTATAAATATAAAAATTTTTTAAATTTGAGATTCTTTGATAAAACAAAACTAAAAAAAATTGATCACGGTTTCAAAACTTGTTGTTTTTATATATTTAAAAAAATCCTTTTGATAGAAAAGATTTTCTTTTTTCTTTTTTTTAATTTGGAAGAGATTGCAAAAAAGTTTAATTTTTTGTATAAAGTTCTCGGGACTAGGGAATAATGTTTTCGTTTATTGTCCTTAATTTTTGTTATTGAATATATTTGTCTATAGCGTAACAAATAATGTATAATGATGTACAATTTTCTTTATTATAACTGATAGAGAAGAATTCTATTATATAGATATTTTCGACGTATGTTTTGTAAGGCGATGTAAATATTTTTGTGCAAGAAAAATAGGTATCATGAAAATTTAAATATATATATTGATGATTTAGATTTAAATATAATTTGAGAACATTAATATAACTTTTTAATTTTTTTCTTTATTTACCTCATTTTAAATATTCGGATTTATTTTTATATAAAGAGTTTATGATGACATTCCGATTGCATCCTTATAATTGTGCTTTTTATTAAAAAAAAAAAAAAAAGAATCCTCACTATAGATGAATCGTATTAGCCTAATTAATGCCAAATGATATTAGAATAAGTTCTGTAATACCGTTATAATATAGAGAAGAGAGTTTGTTGAGGACTGCTTCAAATCATGATCTTTCTGCTAATATAATTTTAAAATTCTTTACTATTTTATAATTGATATTTTTATTTAGAACTTGATATTTTTTTTCATTACTTGCCATTAATGTTTTAAATATTGGTATTTTCATTTAAGTATTATTTAATATACTATTTTTTAATCAGACAAAAAATATGAAAAAACAGGAAAATCGCAATAGGAATTAATTTGCAGGAAAGCCATGGTTTTTATTTACCATATCTTGTACTGGAACAAAGTCGAATTACTTAAGTTATTGTTTGCCTTTGTTATTAGTAATTTAGTCTGTTTTGAGATAAGATAAGAAAAGTGCAAGTTATGATGAATTTGAAATCATTTAAAAATGCCAAATTGTTTTAGCAACGTGTTAACAATTCAGAAAGTAGCATGAATTTATCAGGCTTCAAATTTAGACTTCTTTCAAGAGTCCAAAAAAAAATATGTTGTTAAAAATTAGTAAATCAGGTCTGTCCGATTTAAAACTGTCGAACATTATTCTACAAGAAAATTTCCTTAAGGTCTAGAATTAATCAGTTATCAACAGCTGAATTCATGCGAATATTTTTCATCGATTAAGTACGGTAGAAATGGTCTTACATTTCTGCATAAAATTTGATTTTGGTGCTTCCTTCATTATCATCGCTCATCCATTTACAAGGAAACATTGGGAATGTATATATAATAAACAACGAAATTTCAATGTTTTAAGAATTAGTACAAAATTAACATTTTGCTGTTCTGTCCAAATTGATTTTAGTATAAAGGCTTTATTAAGTGAATTATAATTGATTATTATCCTATTACCTCTATTTGATTATTATTTTTGTAAATACTACAGTAAGATTGTATTTTTGTTCGCTAAAGAGAAAACATCTCATTTGTCGGATATGAAACGGTTGCAAAAAATTTTTACGTCATAACCGGCTTAGCCACCGAGTAATATAGCACAGACGTTTAATAATTCGATTTACGGCGATTATCGCTGCAATATATCCTGTTGAAATATTTATTTTTCTTTTAGAAAGAAAAATGCCATTAAGATCTAATGAAAACTATAAAATTTAGAGTTTAAGAGTTGTAAATTATAAAGTTTTAAAATATAGAGAACGAAAATTATAAGCTTACCACATGATTTTTAGCAAAAAATTATAAGCGCAATATTTTTCTTTAAAATTGTATAGATGTAGTAAATATAAAAAAATATTCAAGAAACAAAAAAATCGTTTGGATATTTCATAAAAAAATCTATAATGTTTTTCTTTGTTGAATCATAATTATGAATCATTTAAAAATTTTGAGACTTACAAAAAATTGATCGGTATCGATATCTTATTATCGCAAAGCCGGAAATGTTTTTTATTCGGAAATCGTTCAGAAAATCAAAATTTCAATTCATATTATTTATTTAAATGAATACGGTTCTGATTTGTTGACATTTTTTCGACGAACAAATGTATAAAATTACAAATATTATTCTGAAAAGTATTTTTTTAAATCATATTTTATATTATTAATAGAGCGTAAAATATAATTATCGTTTATTTTGTTTTTCAAAATATATATGTTGTCTATATAAATATTAAATAATAGATTAACATTTGTTGGTCTAATTCATATCCATGACGTAACGGCAATGAAAATCAGTGGAAGGTGCACGCTTCAAATTTCCACTTCCGTCAGAAACATGCTTTATCGAATATAATTTAAATCCAAATTTATAGGGAATTAAATGTTTAATAAGTAACCGATGGAGGACGAAGACACTGTATCATTAAGGACTGCAGTAGATGATGAATTCTTAAGTTTATCAAGATTTACAGTATATCACTCGGCTCAGGATTTAGATAATCCGGCGACAGCTTTTTTAGAAGACAATCGTAAAGAACCATTGATTTATAAGGTTAGTTGTTTTCATATGCGTTTTACATGGTTCATACTTCCTCTAATAACAATAAATTACATCCACATAGAAGGATGATAATTTTAATGTTTTAAAACTGTCATATTTTTCTTTGATTATGCTGGTATGCAATTGCATTGTAAATTTATATTCCATAAGTTATGACAAAAAAATTTTTTATCAACCCTATTACAAGTCTAATTTTGTTATCAGGTAAATTTGTGGATTAATTTTTAAGAAATTATCCTTATTATAGCTTTAAAAAGTACATATAAGTTTCTTTTAAAATTGGAATATTACCCATGTTGATTGTTTATTAAACTTAACATGTGAAAAGTAATACCGCTAATTATTTTAATTAGTACTTTCACACCTTTTGGTTTTAAAATTCCTATGTGTTTATTATAAAATGATAGTTGAAAAACATTGTAGCTTAAAATTTAAGTTCATTTAAATAAGTTCAAGGGTAATTTTTAGGTCCATGTGGAAGAGAATGACACAGAACAAGATATGGAAAAGTCTGTTGATTTTATATTGGTATGGATAGAGGATAATAAAAAAAATTCTGCAGATGCTCCAAGTAAAAGAGAAATTTTTGAGAAAAATCTTTCTAATGAAGGTTTGGAACTTACTTATGAAGTATTGGATAAATTTCATTTTGTCAAAATTCATGCACCTACAGAAGTGCTCTCAAGATATTGTGAGATTCTGAAATTAAAAATGCCAATTAAAATAGTAAGCATTTTTCTATGTTTCATTAAATTATTTTGTCTTTTTCTTTGTGTGATGAAATGCCAGTTCTCATGGGTTAAAACCCATTTATAAAACTTTACATAACAATAATTTTAAATATTTACTTTTCAGACAGAAGCAGAAGATAAAGAGGATGATTCTTTTGATTTGGTTGATGAGGTCAAAAGTTGGTTTAAAATAATAGTCTCATTTATTGATTTTGACAAAAAAATTTTTCCAACTGAAACAACTAAACTGACTGCAGAATTTTCAAGGGATAAAGATTATCTGTAAGCTATGAAAAGTATTATTTTTTTATTATAAATTTGCAAATTGTAAGCAGTATTTAATTTTTGAAGTAAATAATAAAATTTTTTCATAGTGATCTCAAAAAGCTCAAAAATAGTAAAAAATTATTAATTTGATAATTTTACATTATAATTGAATAATGTACTTAATAATAATTTTTCTACTTGACAAAATTTGTTTTATGTAAAAAATGAAAATATCCTTGATTGATAAATATTTACGATCAGAAATTAATAAATTAATATTCAAGTTTAATGCATATGGATGCATAGCATGATTAAGAATATTGAACATGTGAATACAAGATTGAAAAAACTGGTTTTGAATTTTACATGATCTTTTTTAAAGTAATAATATATGTTTTTTCTTATTATCATTTATGAGTTAGTTATAACTGCAATATTGCCTTACATGTAAATATTTTTGAAAACATTTTATACAATCCATATTTTTACAGATTTGATATTGATTCTCCCAATTTCTTCTCTTCAACTGTGAAAAGTTGTATCATAGACTTTATTCTTGAGAGACAAAGATACACAGACAATCCCCGGGCAGTATATGCTGTTGGAATCAACCGGTTATTAGCAGATGGGGTTTATTCAGCTGCATACCCATTACATGATGTATGTTTCATAGTTTAGTATTATTTGTATTTAAGGACAAAACCAAATGTCTTTATTATCTTTGTCTTTTTATAATTTACAAAATTTATTTTTGCTTATTATTAAATCACTTTTTGATGCTTCTTCAATATTGCTTCATTAATTATCTATATTTTAAAGCAATGTAAAAGTGATTTTATTCTTTATTATTTTCAAAAAATATATTTTTAAAAATAAAATTTTCCAATATTTGGCCTAAATTTTTTTGTCAGAATTGATTACCAAAAAACAGCTAAACTTAAAAATTGAGATGTCATGTCACTTAATCTAAACATTTTTATAGGAGAGTTTATCTTTGTTTATCTCTAGATAATTTCTTCATGGGTTATTTATTTTTATCTCTAATTTAACACTTCATCAAAATCACAATTATAAGTTAGTCACTTGCTTTAGATATTATTTAGTTAAAAGAACAGATATCTAAGAATAAATATAATGAGCATTGACCTTTTCTATACATTATTACCAAGTACCATTCATTGAAGTCGTAACTTTCCGAAAATACTAGATTAAAATATAAGCTATGGTACTTCCTCATTATCATAATTCGATTTATTTTAATATATTTTACTTCTTAAACTAGGAAGAAATATTGATGAGAGTGATTGACTTTGGAAAACATAATTTTTTTAAATTACTTTTTTAAAATTCCTTTTTTTTGTTCTTGAATAATTTAGGGAGATTATAGAAAGGGTAATTCATTAAGAAGCAAGCTCTACAATGAATGGTCGACCTTAAGAAACTGGATTAAAATTCAACCGATCGATCAAATTAAAGATTATTTCGGTGTAAAACATGCTCTTTATTTCGCATGGCTCGGTTTTTATACGCATATGTTAATTCCTGCCAGTCTAATTGGTCTTTTCTGCTTTATTTATGGTTGGATTACCCTTAATAATAACAAACTTAGGTAAATATATGTCAATTTGATAATTTTATGCTTAATCACTTAAATTATTACTTTCTTCACAACAATGCTCTCGAAGGTACTTTGAGAAAAAACTCTCAAACTACACTTTATATTACAATCTAGATTACTATCATTTGCCTTTTCCTGTTACTATGAACGATATTTCAGCAGAAGCAAATATTTCTAAAAATCACTTCTCTTTTAAACCAATTTCTTACAATATTGTTTTTAAAAAGAAAAATATAAAATGTAAGAATATAAAATATAAATGAATTAAATTCATTTACATGAATTTTAAGCAATAAACATAAGGAATTTGTTTAGTTCCAAGACTGAGATTGTCATATAATATGTAAATATTAAAAATTGAAATTTTTTCTTTTCAAATTTTTTGTTCTTTAATTAGAAAGAATATTATTAATAAATTTTAACTCATTATTTAGCCAGGATATTTGTGAAGCTGATGATATAGTCATGTGTCCTTTATGTGACGAAACTTGCAATTATTGGAAACTCTCAGAGACCTGTACTTTTGCAAGATTGGAATATTTGTTCGATAATCCTGCGACAATATTTTTTGCAACTTTTATGTCATTTTGGTGTAAGTGGAAGCTTTTCCATCTTGATAACGCAATTGCTTCTTGAAGTCATAAAATCTATGATTTTTGTTTTGATTATAGCTACTTTATATCTAGAGCTATGGAAGCGTCACAGCTCAGCACTCACACACAGATGGGGCTTAGCCACATTCGATTTATCTGCGGAACCTCCGAGACCTGGCTACTTAGCATCAGTCAGTTCGAAATACCAAAAATTTGTTAAAGAGAAAGTTAACGTGATCACCCAGCTGACAGAGCCTTACGTGCCTTTCTGGAAAATTCGCGTTCCAAATATTGTTCTCAGCTTTTCCATTGTATTATTACTAGTGCGTAATCCAAATCTGTTTGGTTATTTAAAATTAACAATATTCTCATAATTCTATATTCACATAATGTATTGGTTCCTTAAAAACGTATAAAATACATTTTATCCTGCATAATTTTAAGATTGCTTCCACACCTGAAAAATCAGCAAAAACAAAAGAATTAACTACATAAAAGATCTTGTTACAATCTTTTATGTAATTAATTGTGTTTTTAATGCTATATTTTTTTATAAATATTTCACATATGTCCAATTAAAATGCATTGTATAAACAAAAAAATTTAAAAAATGATAAACATTTGGCAGAATGAGTTGAATCATGATTTAAAATATTTTATTTGTTGCTGTTATCTGACAATAACTTAATCTTAGGCTAAATAATTGATTATTTTTAGACACATTTATCTAATTTTAATTTTTTAAAAACTTTTGCTTTATCAGCAAAATTTGCTTTTTAATTTTAATTACATGCATTATTAATATGTGCATATTTTAGTTTAACATTTAATTTTTGTCCTTAAAAAGTGAATGATTTTGCTCTTTTTAAAAAACTAAAATCAGTAATTATAAGAAATAAAATGGATTATTTTTTATTTCTTAATTAATAGTGTAAACATATAAATAAATATGCATACATCCTTTTTAATGATAAAATTCCTGTTCCATATTAAAATCATTTATAAAAAAAATGATAAATTTTTTCTATTATTTCAGATTAGCACTGCAATTGGCGCTGTATTTGCCGTTGTTTTCTATCGAATGTCAGCCTTCTCCGCTTTTTCTTTTTTTTATTCAAAGGATGATCAAACTTCTTACACATATACTGTCATTGTCATTCCTGCCACGGCTGCAGTTATTAATCTAATATGCGTCACTATATTGAATTATGTAAAGACTATTTATATTACTTTTATAAAATAATTATTTTTATATTTAATTAAAAAATGTATTGAAGAATTAAATTCATTTTATTTTCAGATATACGATCGCTTAGCAGTGTATTTAACTGAATTAGAATTGCTGCGAACTCAAACCGAATTCGAGGATAGCCTAACTTTAAAGATCTATTTGTTTCAATTTGTTAATTATTATACATCAATTTTCTATATTGCTTTTTTAAAAGGGAAATTTGTTGGATATCCTTCCAAATACAATAGGTTTCTCAATTTTTAGCTATTTAAATTTTTATTTAACAATTCTTCCGAGAAATTGAAACTTAATTTTATGATGAATATTTTACTTATAAACGTGTAATAATTTAACTTTAACTTTATTTTCATTGCCGTTTTAAAACTACTTTTTAGAAGAGAAATCATATTATAGGATTATTTCTTAGATAGTCCTTTCTAAGACCTCAATATAATAAATTATTATATATGAAGTGTTTTATCATGAAATATGGATAATTTTTCATAATGCTTTTATAATAATTTTAATGTAATTAAAGGATATTCGGCTTTCGCCAAGAAGAATGTTCTCCCGGCGGATGTTTAATGGAATTATGTATTCAGCTAGCAATCATCATGATTGGTAAACAAACTTTAAACAGCATTTTGGAAATGGTTGTACCGTAAGTTTTTGAATATTAAAAATTTTACAGTTTATTATTTTTTCTTATAAATTTTTGTCTATTTACTTCTTAAAAAAATATTTTAAGATGTTTTAAGAAAAAAAAGCTTTATCGTGTCTTACTAATATGTATATTTTAATAGTGATTGGTTTGAAAAAATCAAGGAAATAAAGAATTCATTAAAATTATCGCAGATTTATTAAGATTTATAAAAAGTTGAATGTGAAATGTTCTTTTGAAAATTATAAGTTTTAAAATAAGCTAATGTATATTTTTTAAATGAAATTGATATTCATGGCTATCACCGATTAGTTCAATTGTTTCAGAAATTAGGACAATTAATCCATGTAAATGTTTTCTAGGGTTAAAATTTTAATATTACCTGTAATCTTTTTTTGTTTTTTTATTTTAGTTTGTTATATAAAATGTACAATGAGTTTCGTGTTAGAACGGGATTAAAAAAAGAAGAATTGACACCTTTAGGTATCAATCAGTGGACTGAAGATTATAAATTGCTCGATTGGGGCCCAAGAGGATTATTTATTGAATATCTGGAAATGAGTAAGTGATTATCGAATATTTTAAGAAAAATTTTATCCAAATAGAGAAATTAGCAAACAATTTAAGGAATTATCGAACACAAAAGTTTCATTATTTCGTGGTGATGTTTTCGCCATCAATAAGAATTATATTACGGCTAGAATCTCGACCATTTCTTTGAATAATGTATCTTATGAATCCCTCATTATATTAATTAACTTAAAGACAGGAGAATGTGGGCTGTGTTATCGAAGATTTCTCCCGTGGATCTACTGATTGAGGTTTGCGAAGCTTACAGGCTTCGTCGGTGCGCAATCAAGACTGGGTCTTACCCATCGTTCAGTGGGACAGTAAAGAGCCAGATTCTGCGGTAGACATTCTTTTGGTCAGGTAATTCAGATTGTCCTTGGCCGAATTCGGTGTTCCGGATTGTAAAGACCATTTGCTCGTTTTTCCGAACTTGTGTGAAACGTTGCCAAAGATGGTGTTTCCTGCAGAATCTTGCGGTACTCGGGGCACTATTACTTAAGACAATCGAATCTCATCGCATTCGGTGAGAGCCCACCAATAATTGTACCATTGCGAGGACCATTTCACTTAACCAGCTTTCCCGCGGAGTCATGTGCAACCGGACGCATGATGATAGGCATACGAAGGATTCGGAGTTCCAATCCCTCCAACTCCAACGGGTAGAATAGGGGTTGCTTTCAGTCTTTGGACTGGATAGAAATACGGAAGAAACCACAGGCCGTAGATCATGGGAATCATTTCCTTCAAATGGTTATCGTCGGTTTAATTCCGACACTATATATGCGGCTCGTTCATTGCAGGATTGCCGAGAGGTTTCTATCGGGAAAAAAAGTGTCGAATAGGTCAGAATTGACATTTTAACAAAATGTAGTCGAATCTGGTGCACATACGAGCGACCTCCAAAAATTTGGGATCCTCATTGATTCCATACGGAAGCTCGTGAAAGTTTCTTTGAGCAAATATTGGTTGTCGGACGGTAGTAATCCATAAGAGATCCTAGACCGATAACGGTTTCAATTGATAGAGTGTTCTTTGATATGATTTTAATAATTGCATCTTTGACACAATGCGTGGCCCCACTATCAGACGGATGCTCAGAGGTTTCCTCCGTAAAAATAAGGAAAGTAGTGATATGGCTGATTTTAAGATTTTATCTTATAAGGATTTATTTCATCTTTTATGAATCATCAGATATTACCGAAAATTTCTGAAAACATGGGTGATTTAAAATCGTATTTTCCTCAAAATTTTTTTTAATTTTAATTTTAAATTTTTAATTCGTGAAAATAACTTAATAGTGACTATAATCTGTTTAAAATTTCAGTTATCCAATATGGATTCGTCACCATATTTGTAGCAGCTTTCCCTTTGGCCCCTCTATTCGCGCTTATAAACAATATTTTAGAAATGCGGTTGGATGCTCAAAAGTTCCTGAAATTTTATAGAAGACCAGTGCCTAGAAGAGTTAAAAATATTGGAGTGTGGTATACAATTTTGGATGTTTTAAATAGAATTTCTGTAATTACAAATGTACGTGAAGGAAATAATTAAAATTTAACAAATAAATTAAATATTTTTCTTGTGGCCAAGTAAGATACTTTGGCATGCCACAATATAACCCTTATTTCAGATTGCAGTTCTTATTATCATTAATTGTCCTTTCAGAATTTTGTTTCATTATCATGTACATTCTTCGAAAGTATTTTTATTTTAGGCGCTGATCATAGCTTTCTCTTCCAACTTTATTCCTCGCTTAGTGTATATGATGATAGTCAATCAAGATCATACGGATGAAGGTTTCTTGAATTATACACTAGCTTACTTCGACACCAAAGATTTTGAAGTAAGGACAGGAACACACAGTCGGAGCCCCAATGTTACAATTTGCAGGTAAAAAATTTTCGATATCGACTTGAAGTCGATGTAATTAAAAAAAGTTGCTATGCAATATTGGTTTTATTCTTTTATTTTTGTGGAAAATTTTGAAAAATATGTAATATGTTAAAGTCTGAGATGCTAATTATGCCTTTTAAGCATTGTAGAAAACTGAACAGAATCTGAAATCATTGATCATTTCCTTTTTACGTGAACGTTTAGGCAAATTCTAATTCTTTTATTCGTTTCTAATTTTTTAATTTTATAATTTGAAATCTTAATGGAAATAATATATTTTTAAAAACTGAATATAATTTAATAAATATTTATAAAATATTATATTAAATTGTTAAAATTAAAACTTCCTGCGTGAAAGTATACTCTGACCTAGTTTCCTGACTAAATATTTAAGATCAAAGCGATTCGAATCACAAATTTTAAAAGTTTTGATTGCCTTAATAATTTCAGTCATTCCTTTTTTAGATATTCAGAATATCGCGAGCCTCCTTGGGCGGAAAGACCATATAAGAAAACTCTCATGTTCTGGCACATACTTGCAGCAAGACTCGCATTTATAGTTGTGTTCCAGAATGTTGTTTCTTTCGTGACATTAGCTATCGATTGGTTAATTCCGGATATAAGCCGAAAACTTAAAGATGAAATGAAAAAGGAAACTTTTCTTACTAATGAAATTATTATTAAACAGGAGAGGGACAGAGCCAAACGTCAGCGAAGTAAAAGCCCCATTATTAGGGAGCGAAGAACATTAGGTAAGAAATATTAAACTACATTGAAATAAAAATTTATTGTTTAAATAAATTAATCAATAATTTTTAATCGTTTTTATCGTTACTAAAGTTAAAAACGATCTACTAAGCGACAGAAGACATACGGGCGATTGGAATTCCACAAATGCTGGAGAACTTAATCACGTAGAAACCCGGTTATAGCAGTCGTCGAAAAGCGGTCGCGCACCCATCGTCCTGTTGTCGTCTGTATAATTTGAGAAGCCTTGACGAGGAATTTCGCCACTTGAAAGTTATATGAACTAAATTAATGTGTGTGATTAATCTTCATAGCGCGAATAGCTGTCTAAATTCCAACAAAAACCGAATTTTAAATATTAAAAAGTAACATTATTATATTGAATTATTTACTGGTTAACTTATGAGACGGGTGTTAGTTACCGTAATTTATTTAAAAACATTGTTTTTATTTGGATAAAGATGTACGAGATGCCTTGTGTTAAAAAAATGAAAATTTTAAGGTTGATTTTTTTTTATTTAAATCAATAATTATTCATTCAGTACTAAACTCCTTAGAGTTATTAATAAACAATGGACGAATTTATTATTGTCTGTTATATATGAATGCGTATATAGTCTAATTGTATTATTATTCATATTCAATAATTTAAAAATTTTAAAATCGCTTAAACATCAATCAGTTTCGTTTCGATGCTTCAGTTTATTCAAATTCTAAAAATTTATTAACTTGTTATATCATTCCGTGGATTGCTCTTTATCCGCTTTTTTGTCACATTAGAATATTACAAAAGAAATGTAAAAGACCATTTTTCCCGAGTTATATAATAATTAACACGAAATAAACAATTTTTTATTTATTAAACAAATTTAATTCATGGAAGACTACATTTTTTTACAAATAATTATTATAATTTTTTTCTAAAAGGAAAATTTTTATTAAATCAAGTTTAAATAGTTTTTTTAATTATACGCATAGCTCAACTAAAATTATACAGGCAAATTTTTAATAAATATACAATGAATAACTTCCGCTTTTTTTTGAAAAAGACACGATTTTATAGGTTTTTCTCTGATTATTCGTGGTGAAATCTGAAATGTATACATTTTTATAAAAAGTTAATGAAAAGTCTATCAGGTTGAATTAATATTATTTCCTTTTCAAGACTTGCGTTTATATAATATTTTGTACGTTTATATGTGATAATTTGTGGTCGCATAAGGCTTTTAAGATTCGAATTTTTGTTTAGAAGAATAAATAATTTTTTCGGTTTTTCAGCGGTTACAAAATTTATTATTTTTGCCTGCTGTGAAACAATTCTTTTTGTATATATCTAATTAGATGTGGTAATTTATGGCAGATGAATGATAAAGCTTTAAAAAAAATTCTGATTTTCATGTTCTTTTTTTCTGCCGCTGATATTTTATACGTGAAGTCACTTAAGTATTTCGTTCGTTTTCCGCCGCCGCAAACTTGCCAAGACTCAACCAATTATCACAGGCCAAATATCTGTTAAAAGATAAAATGCTTATAAATTTTTAATTAAGATCAAAGAAAAAGATTTCTTCGATTAGACATTTTTAATATTCAGAGTTGTCTAATTTTATGAGCAGTGTTTGATCATAGAGAATTATTGCTGCATATTTTATATGATTTTCGTTTTCGTAGCATTTTGATTCTTTAAACTGATGCAAATTATCCGGAATTTTACATCGGCTTATTCGATTATTATCATTAAGCAATATGCAACCGTGAGCAAATATTATTCTACCTTAAGTTCGATTTTTGAATCGGGGAATTGTGGTTGAAAACGATATTGTTAAATTTATTTAAATTTTTCGGTTAATTAAGAAGAATAAATCATTATTACTATTTATTACTATCAGGATTGAAAAAATATCGTTTTGTGCGCATGTTAAAATAATTTTTTCTAAATTTTGCTTTTTTAATAAATTAAAAAAAAATATAATTAAATTGTTTGATATTTACTTTAAGTAATAACGTGAATCATTTTTTAATAAGTATCTATAAGTAATAATTATTCATTAAATATTAACTACACATATATATATACCTGATTCATTTTTATATTGCTTTTGTATAAAAATTTAAAGTTTTATCTCGATTTTTCATTGTAAGGAATTAATCATGGAAGGTTAATTGTTAATTTTCTAATTTTTGCCGATCAAAGATGAGAGTGAATAAAAAAACTCTTAGCCAAGACCAAATGTATTGCTTATTTTATATACAAAAGATAGCATAAATATATATATATATGTAAAAATGAGAATTTTTTGAGAATGTAATGTATTCGTAAACATATTTTTCTTCACTCTCATTAAGAACAATATACTTTTATCACTTTATTAAATATAATTTTTAATATGAAATTAGGCCTTTTTTTTGTTTTCCAAATTCTCTATCCAATCATCGACGGTTGATTTTTCTTTTAGTTTTGAGCGAAGCCCGGTTGAAATAGTTCGTTTCCGGAATTAGCAGCACAAGATGGCGTTGGGAACGCGAAGATTCGTGGACGGTAGCGACCTCGCGTTCGAAAAATTCAAACTATTTCCGATACGGTACACATACAAGTATGATGCCAATTGCAACTTGTTCATGTTACTTCAATAAAAGAAACTTTTAAAAGAATAGTAGACGTTTAAATTTTAAAAGATTCTTAAATGGGGCTACTCGAAATTCTCCTAAAATAGAGTTCGGCGTAAGAACTGATGACCAGCAAATTGTAAGAATTGGTGTGCCCGACTTTAAAAGCAAACCAACATAAGGATTTTCGTGTTTGTTGAAAGAAAATACAAATTAACACGTCGAATATACTTTGCTGAATCAAGGAAACGTCATGCCCCGTGCGAAACTGTAAACTGGCAATATATCGTGGAAAAACGATGACAAATTTCGATCGATTCGGTTCAGGTGACTGTCAAACAGGAGCATTTAAGAGTTGTGCATGCATCATAAAATGCTGTGGAAGAATCAAAGCCGAAACATTTCCCTTTATTTCGCAAAAGCTTACATTATAAATATTTTTTGCGAAGTGGGAAAATTGCTTTGAATTACTATCCAAAAATTTAGATATTAACAGCGAAATTACAGCCCGCTTGCAATCATAAACCACTTCTAGCGAAATTTAAGGGATGTAATGCGGTTCTTGCCAGTGTCGATTAAAACTCGCAGACAATCGAATCTAATTCGCATTACGATCGCTTCTGACAACGTCTAAATCTTCGGAAAAAACAGGAATTGGCAAACATTTTCTAGGCGAAATCCGGGGTCGAAAATCCAAAGACTGCAATGTCGATTTCCCCGAACTCTCGGGAAGTCGCATTCAGAGTTCTTGCAAGGTTTTGACAAATCGGGCCAAGAAAAGCGAACGGAGCTGACGAAACGGACTGATCGGCAGCCAAAAAGAATGAATAAATATCGTCCGGTTAAAAGATTTCTCTTCGAAACGAGTTCGAAACGTTCGAAACATCTTAGAAATATCATAATTTGACCCAGTGAAAATCTCTTGAACCGAGCAACTCCAAATGGAAAAACATTAAAAATTAAACTTCTCGTTGGTCATCTTCGCCTCGAAATTTTGCTGTTTCGATGGATGAAAAAGTAATGGCTGATAATAAATAAAAAAAGATAAATTTGGAATATTGAAGCTCTTTATTACAACAAGTAAAAATAAGTGTGATTTTATAATTTTTTTAAATCAAATGTTGAATAATACTTGATAAACATAACGGAACAGAAAATATTGCCGCTAAGTGAATTTTAATAATATAAAAATTTAATAGTATTATTATAAAGAACTTGCTTAAAGCTCATGATTCCATCCGCAAATCGATCATATAATAAAGCCTGCTTAAGATATTCTAAAAATATCGCCCCACAAAATAAAAAAAAGCAAAGATTTAATTGGATAAAATCATGAAATCGAATTTTTTTTTTTAAACTTTTATATGATTTTATGCAGTAGAAAAGCACCAAAACATTTTTTTATTTTTTATATACGAAATACAAATTGAGAAAAGTAAAATAAAAATTATAATTGAAATTAAAATAAATAAAATTCAAGATTTTTTTCCTTTTATAATTAACTGAAAAAAATAAGTGCTCCCTGAAACCCTTACAAAATTAAAAAAAAATAATTTTATAAAAAAATAAAATAATTAAAAAAGTTAATAAAAAAAATTTACAAGAAAAATAAAATTTCTTCAGACATTAATTCAATGGAAAAGCTAAAAACTACGTTTCTAATAACTTTTTCAAGAAAGCTTTTTTTTCGTTTTTAGTTATTCTCATTTTCTCTACAATTTAATATTTGCAATGCTTTAAGATGGTGGCGTTCAAAATGATGCTTTAGGCACGAAATTTTTATAAGTTTGTTCGTAATTTAAAAAAGAAGGAAAAAAATTCTTTTTAATGAAAAAGCATAATTTTAATAAAATAAAATAAAGGCAATTGTGAAATTAAAATTAATTAGAAAACAAAATGGTACACTTAAACTTTAGCAAGGCATCATTTGGTGGGCAATTAAACTACAAATACAATTAAACATATATATTTTCATTTTTTTTTATTTTAATATATATATATATAAAAGTATGTATGTATGTGTATGAGTTTGTATATATATATATATATTAATCTTTTTACGAAAAAAAAACTTTTTATAAAGATTTTTTTCATTTTTAAAGTAGGAGAGGCAGTTTTCATATACAACAAATACTTAATCATCGAATACAATTCTTTTTAAAAATTATATTAGCTCGTTATTTTGATGCAAAATATTACGTTCTGCATGTAATATTGTAGTCCTAAAAATAAAACAACGAGTTAATACGAAACTTTACCTTAAATATATGCACAAGTTTCAAACAGTATATTAAACAAAAAAAGAAATTATTCAATACATTACAATAATTTATGAAACATTTTGGATTAAAATACGAAGTTTTACAAATCAGAAGTTTATGAAGTCAAAATAATTTATTTTGTTTCAAAAGTTCTGTGGCATTATTACTGATGTTAAACGGCTAGAAAAAAATACTGTCCTGATTAAGTACGAAATTGTTTATGATGTTTCTATCCTCAAAACATGTGAAAACTGACTTATTTAATTTAGATTTCAAATCCAGAGGAGCGGTAAATAGGGAAAAAAGTATGATAAAGGCACTGACATCATGCCAACATTTGGTTAATTTGAACGTCACCATATTGAATGATTGAACAAATAAAGTCTTCTCTAATCCTTAAAAATTGGCTATGATCCCAAATTTTATGTTTTATCTGGAAAATAAAAATTTTTCATTACATCAAATTCATTTTGCATACAATTTGTCTAAGGGGAATGCAACAAATGAATTTTCCCACAGCATTTGTATATGCTATATTGTATTATGTTGAGCATTACTCACACTTTACTGTGCCGTTTGCTGTTGAATTTCTATCTTTTCCACTGTCATATCTGGATTCATTGCAGTCGCTTCTTGTATGGCTTCGGCCAATGCTCTGTCGTGATCTATGGGATCTCCGTCGGACTGAATCGTTATTTTTTGCTCCACTCTCGTCTCGACGACTCCATCTCTCTCCGTTTTATACTGAAATGACAAAATTAATTTTATTTACAAGGTTTGAATTTAGTTTCCGTGGGCATAAAGATAGTAAATTTATCAAATATACGTAACTTGCGGTATTTGCAACATTATGGAGATATCGACTCTCAAATTTATCAATTAATTTGAAATATAGACAAACGAATCAATCCAAAAAAATTTGTAAGTTTTACATTTTAGTAATAATTACAGTTGATTACAAATAATTGGATTTTATGAATTTTGGATTGCACAACAAAATTTCCATTTAGCGAACAATTATACTAACGAATATTGATCGAATATAAAAAGTCGCTCAATGATAATTAATAAAAATAAAAAGCAAAAGCAACGTGGTTCTTTTAAAATAATTTTTTTTTTACTTCATTTTAAATTGTTAACTAAAGTTTTACTGTACGTAAATTTAATCCTCTAATAATAAAACTGACTAAAGGTATAATCAATAAATTGTAATCTTACAGTTATCGTTTCAACGGTTCTGGTTTTGCTAGAAATTGTCTGAGATGAAACAATCTCTCCGGTGGCAGAATATAAACCTTCACCGCCTCCCACAGTCACCTTTCGAACTTCAGTTTCCACTACAGGGACTGTTGTAGTTCTTTCGGGTGTAGCTCGTTTGGGATCGCCAAAGAGAAACAATTTCTCTGTTTGAACAATGCCTTGCGGAGCCTGCATAAAATGTCAGAAAAAAATACATTAATTGGCATTAAGGAATAATATGAAAGTATCGCATAACTGTACTGGAAAACTTTGCGATTTATTAATTTTTTTAATAAATTAAAAATTTAATTTAACACGTTTTATAAGATTCTCATTCTTTTTGACTTTCATTTAGAAAGTGATAACAAAAAATCTCACAACTGAAAACTTGACTGGTAACGACTATAGACTAGTTTTAAACTAAAACAATCCTTCTTTAAATTTTTCCGATCCTAGTTAAAAATTGATTAATAATTCCATTTTTAGCTAAACCAAAAACAGCTTATAAATTTCAAGGATCTTCAGTTATTTATTTGTATTTTACTATATTTTATTACAACACCGTTCAAAAATATAAGTTTTTTTAAAATCGAAACTATAATAAAATGTAAAAAGTTTGAGCCTTTTTGAAGATCTTATTTTAATTTTATTGAAATTTTGATTTTGTATAAGAATGTAATATAAAAATTTTTTACAAAAATCTTATTATGACAATTATTTATCTTATTAATTTTGTACAAAAATATTTGTAGTCAAGATGGCAGTTTTAATATTAAATATTTTATATTTAAAAACAGCAAATAAAAAATTATGATAAAACTTGATTTACTGAAATTGGATTTTGATATCTTTTGTGTTGCACATATATTATGACAAAACTGGTAGGCTAGGTTAGGGTTTTCCTTTCCTTTCCTTTCCTTTCCTTTTTTTATTTTATTTTTTCTAATTATTCTTATGCCCTAAAGAATTTTTTATTGTTAACTATGTAATAATTCTCGAGAATCGCCACGGGATCATTGTGTATTATAAATCGTTTAAATTCCTACCCTCTTTTTAACATTTAGATTAGGTCCGGGGTTAAGAATCGAAAGAGATTTCACCACTATGAAAATGCTATTAATTTATTTTTAAATAAAATTAAAATTATGGAAGAATTGTCTGTTGATCATATCTGGATTTGCGTAAACTTTTTTACTGTGTTACATACAAAAGTCCGATTTCCAGTCTTATCCATGTTGAAATTTTCCATATACAAAAATCAAGCAAAAATTACTTACGGGAGTTTCACCAGAGAGTAAAGTAGTGGTAGATTTCATTTCTTGCGTAACGGTTCTTTGCTCTTGTCTAGTTGCACTTGTGGTTGTCGTATGGGTCACCGTTTTTTCTTCGACCTAAAAGAAAACATTGTAAAGTTTTAATAAGAGTCCACATTATTTCTAATTAATAAATGAAATCATAACAATCAATATGTTACAAGAAAATTTAACAATATATTTATTATACATAATATATTCGCAAAGTAAATTTCAAATAGCAAAAACTGATTTTCACATTTTTAAACCAATCCTATCCTGATCCAGATTATTAAGTTTATCTAAAATTAAATCCTTATTCTATAATAATTATAACAAACTTTAATCGAAAAATCTACAACGAAAAAATCTAAACGAAATCTACAACGAAACAATATAAAATTTTTAATTTTTTCCCAAATCGAACAAATCAATATGCGAAAACATTTAATTTCAATTTGTGCTCTTGGCCTATTACAAAATAATTTTCATATTTTATTTATTTAACCATCAAAAATAGAGCAGAAGAAAATATATAATTGAAAAAATTGAGCGATGTCAAGATATTGGTCCCATTATCGAACTTCAATTGAAATTTGATTGATAAATATTCTCATATCTGAATATCCATATTTTGTTTAATTCAACAATTTAAACTTGTGAATCATATAAATTTTAAACTGCACAACTATAAATCTTTAATATTTACCTATTCTATGAGTATTTATTCATGAAATAAATTAATTAGAATTTCAATCGATCTTAATAGATAACTGAGTTTATATTTATAATATTATTACATATTTCATGAAATACTTGCATATAATCTGTTTTTCCTTAAATTCATGATGCTTAATGTTAGAATTGAGGGAGAAAAAATTGTCTTCAATATTTATTTTGTTGACAAACCTGACTAGTGTTAGCCTTTTTGTCCTTATCTTGATGCATTGTAGCTGTGCGAGTAGTAACGGCAGTGGCAGACATATAGGGACTCTTTCCTTCCTCCAAATTTTCAGCCTAATTAAAAAATAACGAAAGACGTTTTTAATATTAAACAGTGTGAAATTAATGTAAAATTCAGCTCCAAAACTGAAGTCCATCAATTAAAAACCACAAGCATATTAATTTATTTATCAAGCTTGATATTAGCAAAATTAAAACAATTTCGTCTCTTCAAATTATATACTGCATTTATAATGCCAAATTCATATACCACATTTAGATATAAGGAGAATAATTTAATTTGTTAAAATCAATTTTACAAAAAAAAAAAAAAAAAAAAAAAAAAAAAAAAAAAAAAAAAAAAAAAAAAAAAAAAAAAAAAAAAATAAA
>JAOWBB010000007.1:2241116-2290194 GCA_028565995.1 Ricinus marginatus | reverse complement strand
TTACTTTACGTGTCCCCCCCCCCCCCCCCCAGTCAAATTAATCTATTCAATATGAGAATATATTTTTTGTATGGATAAAATTATTATTTTCCCACATGGAATAAGCTTTTCTTTGCACCAGGCTTGTATTTTCAAAATAAATAATTCATTACCATATATTTGAGATCAGCTTAATAATAATTTATATAAGATCGTTTAAGGTATTATGAAATTATTAGGTACTTTGATTGGGACGGGATTCGGGCTTATATATTTAGATTTTAGCAACATTCAGGGATGATTCAACATTCATGAAAGCTTCCTTGAATTGTAAAATGAAATTTGTTTCTTTTTGACTTTTAGAAAGTCATAATAGGGAAATGGAATGCGATTGGTCTGTGGAGTAGATTTTTTTTGGCCAATCAAAATTTTCCCGTTATATAGTTTTGTCACATGATTTAAATGTTTCGTGCTTACTCTTTGTTGTTATCACTGGACATGCGGACTAATCTATTTTTCATGAACTTCTCTTTTTATCAGCAAAGCTAAACATAGAGTTTTAATTTTTCACAGACTGAATCTTTTATCAGTCAGACTCCTGCAAAGTTTTCTTATGCATTTAGTGACAAGATTCCTGTAAGTTTTCTTTTTGCTCTCGTTAACTTGTGCACTAAAATTTGCTGCAGCGACTTACCCGACTCTTTACCTGAAGCTCTTTCGGGATGCAATTTATATCTATTATAGTATATCTTATATACTAAGTTTAATACTTCGGGTGTGATTGTAATTAAAACATAATGCTATTTAGATTTGTAAAGAGCTTTGTTTTTGATTCCTAACCTCGATTTCGTGCACATTAATAATTTATTGATGGCATTGCATCTGAATTAACGAGTGGAATTTTCGCTTATTGCGTTGATGTAGTTTTTCCAACGGGCGACTCTTCGTTGTTGCAGATTGATGAAAGAGTTTTTCATCGGATCAAGGATTAAAACGCTTTTAAATCAAAGCCGTCGTCAAAGTTTCCACGCTAGTCGAGTCAATTTGAAGAAAATGCCGTCAGCGAAGTTAACGCAGGAAGAGAGGGAAACGGAACTTAAGCCACTCCTGAACTCCGGGTGGTCCATGGCGGAAAATCGGGATGCAATTTATAAGGAGTACATATTCAAAGACTTCAACGAAGCTTTTGGTTTCATGACCCGAATTGCACTAAAGGCCGACAAAATGGATCATCATCCGGAGTGGTTCAACGTGTACAATAAAGTTCATATAACGCTCTCATCCCATGACGTGCCCGGATTGAGCCAGCGGGACGTGAAACTGGCGAATTTCATTAATAATGTTGCATCTGGATATCGAATGTAACCTTTTTTTGTGTGAGCTTTGTTTTATTTTTTTTTCTACGTTTTATAAATATTTTGCAACAATTATACATTTAAATTGTTAGCGGAATAGTTCTTTTTTCTTGGTTTTTTAATGTTAAATCCCGAATCAGCCTTCATTTGCAAAAAATTAGTCTTTAACAATAGGTAATATTAGGAATCATTAAATGACACTTGTATAGATCGTTTACCATCATCGTCTTGTGATGAGATTTTATTCGGACATTCTTCACCAACAAATACTGTAACTTCATACTGAATAAACAGATATAGTAAAATCAGAAAATGTAAAAAATGTTTAATTTAAAAATAAAAGTAAAAGCTAATAGTCATACAGGAATTGAACCATCTCTTGGCCGTCCGATTTGGCGAATTGTCCAATTCTAGGGATTGACCCATCGAAAACTTCTCTCGTCACCCGTGTTTTTCCGCTGAAAAAGAAGATCATATTACTAAAAAGAAAGATAGTACTTTTCCCTTGAATCGCTCAATCAAAAACATTAGTTTCTAAGATTTCTTATATGAACGCATGCTTAGGGAATTGTACAGAAAACGAATGAATGTGACCAAAAGGTCCTACGAACTGTAAAAGAAGAAATGAAAATTTCATATGGGAGATTGAAACTTGTAATAGGGGCGAGATTCAGAGATTGAATTAAGGAGACAACGAGATTGCGGAGACAAATCTGCATTGCAGAAAATAATTAGAAGATTGTAATGAAAATCTCTGGAATACATCCCAAGCACGAGAAATATTTTCCTAATAAATGGAGTCCGCAGGACTTTGAATGTAACTCGTGTACATTTCACAAATTGCTTCCGAAAGTGTCGCATGATTTTCATGTTCATGAAGTGTTCATGAAATAGGAAGCGGAAAAAATCAACTGCAGAATTTTCATTTGTCAACTGGTCACATTGAAAGAGCAATTCTTAATCTGACGAGAGCTGCAATTGAAAAAACTGATAGCATCTTTTCTTTTAAAATTGCTTTAAAGATCAGAACTTATTAAACATTCGAACCTTTTGTTTCTATGAACCCTGACATATTCACTGACGGCGTCGATATCCATCAGCTCCCTGAGAAATTCCTCATCATGAGTAATTACTATGAGTTGGAAGTTAGTACTGGTCAAATTTTGTTTCGCCATAAGCACTTCGCTCAGCGTTTCCGCTAAATTCTTTATATTCTTCCTATCAAGATTTGTCGTGGGCTCATCCAGAGTCAAAATTCCGCAGTTACTACTAAAAGTCTCTGCCAATGCCATTCGGATTATTAGAGAAGCCAACATCTAAAAAGATTAAATCAATCTGAAATAATTTCATATCATGTGAACGATGTAGTCGTTTCATTTTTGATTAAATTTGTAGTGCTAAATTGAAAATTGTAAGAATTAAAGAAGAAACCGTTAGTTTAATAGTTAACTGCTACTGAAATAGTTAGTAGCAGTGCGTTACCTTCTGGCCGGCGGAACAGCGATTTCTCATGTCTAGGCACATATTATTTTTCACTTGAACCACTTTATAATTATAATTCCTTCTCTTTTCCGTAGTTTCTATGGTATCGGTTTGTATTTCTATGTAGTCAATGTCATTTCCCTGATAAATTTTTCTCCAGTATTCTCTTACAAACGAATTAACGCGCTCCATTTGCTGTTTATGATAAGTCATCATTGCGTATTCCATCGTAGTCGCATACCGTTCCAAATCTCTCGCGCAGGATTTCAAAACCTATGACAATTAGATTGCATAATTAAAATTATTTTTACCATTAATTGTCATTTTGTAATTATATTTTTCATTTTTTATACCACAAGCTTTATGAGCTCCTTCTGATAATCTTCATCCACGGTTTTAAACATTTTACTTGATAATTCCCTTTCGATTTGTTCAACTCGAACCCTGAGCTCTCCTGTTCGACCCTGAATCAGAGCTTTCTGAAAATAATTTATATTTTGCACCATTCAATATATATGATTAAGAAGTTCGGCTTGTACAGAAATTTCCTTTTTTCGGAATAAAGGCATGTTAATACATTCCGGTTAGTATATACTTTTTATTCTGCGAAATGCAATTCCATTTACCAAAAAATTTTCATAAAACAGTTGTATTTAATTTTTTTTAATCATCTGTCATGCGTTTCACTATTTTGGACGAAATCGAAGTTTAAAAAAGCCTTACATGAATTTTTTCTTTTCAATTTTTGCAATCTTCTGTCTGCACTACTTTTACATCTTCGAAGATAAATATGTTTAACAATAAAAAATAATACCGCAGTACAGATTGAATAAAAGTAAAGCAATGTTTTCATTACCCTGGATCTTAATAATATATACAGGAAGATGGTTAAAACCAACTTTGGACTACTTTTCATCCATTCCGTTTCTTGGCTTATTTTCTCATCAAAAAATAATATTACCAACCGGAGCACTGATTTATGTAACTCCGATGAAAAAATTTAGATATTTAAGACATTTTCGTACGGTTGAAATGAGAAAGGGCAGATTAAGTTGGAACACGTCACATGTTAAGGCAAATATAATTTACCTTTTTGCCTATGGTCTCTTCCTCGACTTTCAATTTTCTTTTTTCCGTTAAAATCTCTTCGAAGTTCATATTGCCGCATTTTTCTTCCAAAAGAAAAATTTCTTTTTTCAATGCTTCACTATGACGAATTTTTTCGCGATATTTTAAATTATCTTCCAGCTCTCTTTCTCGACCTTCTTGGTTAGATAAATCCCTCCTAATTTCATTTATTAAATTAGAAGCTTTCTCCTTTTCTACTTTCACGTAGCTCAATTCCGACTCTAATTTTTTCATCAGTTTCTGAGCCGAATCCAGCTTCCGCGCTATTCCTTTGTTCTCATAAGCTCTAATGTGATTGTTCAGTGTTTGAACTTCTTGCAGATGCTTTTGAAAATTATTTAACTAAAAAAAAAAAAAAATGTTAAGAAAGATTAGTTCTTTCCTATTAAGAAATACGTTTAGCCTTAAAATTTAATTTTATAATTATTTCCTACCGTTAACGACTGTTTTTCGATGTCGTCTGCATTTCTGCTTTTTTGCATATTTTTTTTTGAGACTGTATCATTCAACGATTTATTTGCTTCTTCCAGTTGCTCCCTCAAAACGTCCAGCTCTTCCAAATGTGTGATTTCCAAAGCTTGGAGTTCAGAATATCTATCTTCTAATTTTTTTTTTCGACTCACACCACCTTGAATCTAAAGGTTTTTTTGAATCAGTATATATTAAGCAAACTAACATTATCTTCAAATAAGATCATTATTTATATCAAACTAAAATTTCCTGAAAACTCAAAAGGAAGAGAGTATCAAATTAAAATAGAAAGTATCTTTGAAACGGAAATTTCGTCGATAATCAAATAAATTTTCCAAAATTATGATTAATATATGAAAATTATTTTTCTTTTTCTTCAAGATTTCTCTAAAGAGAGAAGAATTCTGTTTAAGAAGAATTCTGTTTATATTAATAGAATCTCTAATTCAATCAAGAATAATTCTTCAGCTAAAATTAAAGTGTTTTTAAACTATTGAATTTTCATTAGAAATAAATAATTGTTTAAAATATTTAATTTTAAAAATTAAAAACTTAGTAATAATTACCATAATTATAAATTAATAATATTTGATTATGGTAATATAAATTAATAATTTACGGATAATATTGTCTTTCTTCTTAAATAACAATTCTTTTTAAGGTATGTTTTCAGAACTAATAAATAACCTACTTCATTAATTTCCTCCATTATAGAGTTTTTATCTGACTGCTGAATTTGAAGTTCCTCATTATGATTATTTAATTTCGTTTGTAGTTCTTCTAAATGATCTCTTGTGCTTTTTAAGCTCTTTCTAAGTAATTTCTGTTTACTAAACATTTCTTCTAAATTAGCTTTGGCTAAATGTGTATTCCCTAAACGGGATTCAAGTTTTTCAATTTCACTATTAATTTTTTTCTTCTCTGTCATAAGCTGATCCAACAGAGCCATATCACCCTGAAAATGGATTTAAAAAAGTAAAAATTAAAAATCACTGACAATAAAACAGAGTCGATAGCAATTTTTTATAAAATTCAAAAATTCTTTATTATGATTTTAAAATATAATTTATTAAATAACATGCCTGAATTGAAGAACATATAGCCTCATCAGTTTGGGGAGACAAAATTTGATTTTCAATGTCTTCCAAGTCTTTTCGGGTAGCCTTCAAATTAGATTCTATAGTTTCCAATTCGGAAAGCATAGCAGGCAATGTTACGTTTTTTATAGTGATTATCTTATCATATTTTGATCGTAACATTAGCAATTTATTATATTTTTTTTGTTTTTCTTCCAATTGATTTTTATTCTCAAGCATCTTACTGGGAACTTCTTGCACTTTCGCGGTCAGCTCTTCCACTAAGATATGCGCTTCATTCTGTCTAGCAAAATCGCGATGACATAAAGGACAACAAGGTTTTGGCTTTTGCAAAGCTAAAATATATCTGTCAAGAAAAAAAATTAGTCCCTAAATTACAATAAATTTACAAATACCAAAAGAAAAGTCAATAAAATGAGTTCTGCAGATAATATCATAATTTAAAGATAATAAAAAATAATAAAAGATTAAATTTAGAATTTTTCCAAAAAATGAAATGCAAAATTTCGAATTCTGCAATAATTATTTATTACCTTTGATACATAAATTCCGAAGAAGATAGTGTTCCTTTAAAATCTTGAAGATCATCTATTTGTTTTTGAAGAGATTTAAGAGTTTCTTCAAAATCATTATTTCCACATTCTTCATATATTTCTTCTTCGAAACTTCTTATATTTTCTTCTTCTAGTCTCACTTGTGCTTTTTGATATTTTCTTTTCGTTTCTAATTCTACAGACTCTTTTTCCTTGCGAGTTTGAATAGCTGTCAATTCTTTGACCTTCCTTTTCAATTTATCCATATGATTTTGAAGACAAACTCTAAATTTTGATTCTGGTATTTCACCCATAAGTGATTTTAAACTATCCTCATGTTTATTCATTAATCTAGAATAACATTAAATAATAAATCATAAGAATTAGATTCATTGAAGCAATTTTTATTATAAAAGAGAGCTCAAATAATGTATTCAATGCAAAATAATTTTTCTATTATTATGTATTAACTTTAAATCTGACAACAATTATTTTGGATTCCATTTTAAACGTCTTTGTTAGATTTATTTTTATGATGTACTTATTGAAAGTACCTTCGAATATCAGAATCATTATTTGACTTCAGTTCTTTTAGGAGATCCAACTCCGCTGCAATAGAAGCATTTTGTTGCAAATTTTTAATTGTATCTTCTACCTCCGTCAATAGATCTTCTGTTTTATTCCTCTCGTTTAAAGTTTTTTGAATATTATTTTTAATTTCATCCACATTAACACCTTTCTGGAGTTCTTCAATAGATCTATTAATTCTTGAAAGCTTATCTTCTAGTTTGCTTAATTTCGAAAATGAACATTCAATCTGTAAAAAAATTATTATGAACATTTAAAAACATTACAAATTTTATGTAAATACATTGTATTTTTATGCTGCCATTAGTTAAACTTCAATAGGATATTAAAAAATTAATGTCTTATGTTATTACCTCGTTTAAATCCGCTTTAATTTCTGATATTTCTGCTTTATTATCTTTAATGTTCTTTTCTTTGTTCATTACTTCATTCTGGAAAAACATTGATTTTTCCCTTAATTTATCAATTGTACTTTGCAAATCGGATTCCTCTTTGGCACACTCTCCCTTGAACATTTTAAGTTTTTCCTCTTTTCTTTTAATTTCTTTTTGAACCAAACTTAGCAGTAATTGAACTGATTCTTCCGAACTTTGAGTAAATTCATGTGCTAACGGAAAATGCGGACATTGTGAAAAAAGCATTTTAAACATTATGCAGGATTTAGCCAAAAAATTTTTAGGTAGTTATCATATGAACTCTGCTTTGGAAAACAATATTTTTAGCAATAAAATCATGGTTAAATGTATTTATCTGTATTAAAATGTACTTATGTATGTATTGTATATGTACTGTATTAAAATGTACATTATCTGTATGTAAAATGTATTTATCTTACAATCGATATCTAACTGGACGGCTAAAGTATTCAAGTGTTTATTTCTATCGTTTATTCTTTCTTTATTGATTTCCTCTTCTTTCAACAATTGTCCCAATTTTCCTTGCTCAAGCATCAATTCCTTTGACAGTTTTGCTTCCTCTTTCCCATAATTGTTAACTTTATCCTCCATTTCTGCTGTTTGTCTTTGCCGAACAGACAATTGCTTTTTAAAATTACTCAAGGTATCTCTTAGTTCTCCATCCGTTCCTTCAAATTCAGAACCAATTCTGTTTCTTAGTTCCGAAATATACTTTTCTACTTCTCTTAATTCAGTTTTCTTTGTTTCTAATAAAGAAAAAATTAAAAATTTATTATATAGATATCACATTACATGTATACATCGCTTGACAAATAGAATGAAAGTTTACAATATCATGATCAATCTTTTACTTTTATTTGTTATTTATTCAAATATCACATTAAAAATTTTAAACGATAAGCTGCAATTAATTTTATATAAGATAATATAATATGCACAAGCATACTTATTAAAAAGTTTCTGCAGTAACATTTATGTAAAAATTAATGTAAAGACTTAGTTGTGAGAATTTCAAAACTTAAAATTGATTTTATCAATTTTTATAATAAGTAATAATAAAATTGGCGAAGAACAGCAAGCTTTTCTGTAATAAACAAATCATACCTTTAAGTGTATGATTTTTACTCATTTCCATTTCTTTTTCATTGATATCTTTTAATTTAGTATCTATGGGCAGCAAAGATAAGTTTAGCTCAGAAATTTCTTTTTCACATTCTCCAATCTGTCTTTTTGTTTTATCGATTTCTCTTCTTTTCTCTGCAATCATTTGTTTGCTTTTTTCCAAATGTTTTAATTCAATATCGGATAATTTGCATATTTCCCTTAGCTTTTTCATTTTCTCTCTTACTTTGCTTACACATTTGTTATATTTGTCAGAATCGAATATTTGGTCAAATTTTTCCTTTAGCTTTTGATCTGTTTCTAAAGGCCTAAAATGAAATATTGTTTTAAACTAAAAGAATAAAATGTTTTGCTTTAAATTTCTATTTTACATTTAACTGCGATTGAATAAATTTATCATTACCAATGTGAATCTTCTTGAGTGCAAAATATCACATTTTCTAAAATGGCCCTGGAAACTCCGAAAATTCTTGAAATCTCATATGAAAAATCAGCACATCTATTACTAATACTTTGTTTCTGAAATAATTTTTATTTAACAGAATTATGTCTGAGGACAGAAAAAACAGAACGAATAATTCAACTTTTTTCCTTACACTTTTAATCTTTAATTCAAATTTAATCATACTGAGAGTCAATCTATTAGAAATGGAAAAACAAAGTTTTTAAGTAGTAAGGAACATAAAAGGGTTCATAAATAGCAGTATAATGTCTGCTTTTACCTAGCCTCATAAAGCATTTTTGTTCTACTCTACTTTGGAACAGTAATTTTATTTTCCACACACAAAGGACAAATTGCTATTTAAAAATAATTGTTAAAAAACCTTTTTCTACAAATTCTTAGAACATGACTTTTAAACATTTTCATAGTAAAGTCTAAACTTTCACATTCAACTTTTTTTTATTTGTGTTATTCACATAAATGACATTACATTTCACTTGCTTTTAAAACTTAAAAAACTTGCTTAGAGATGTAAAACAAAATATCCAATTAATAATGTCATACCAAAATCTAGAAATTTAATTTCTTATTCATAATGGACTAAATGAATAATTAAAAATCCAAATTATGCAACTATCAAATTACTTATTTTTGACTTTATAAATATAATTATAAATATTAAAAACAAATATTAATTAGACTTCCCTAATATAGTTTAAGTGAATAAATTTCTTATTTATTTATTATGACTTACTTCCTTGGTATCCTTTTTAATTCTTGTTATTACATTGTCAAGTGTTTTTGTTGTCAGTGTTTTTTTTGTTCTTGTAACTTGTAGCTGCCTGCAAAGATCTATGCGATTCCCTCCACTATCAGATATTTGTAATTTTACAAAACTTTTGACCTAATAAAAGAAGTACAAAATGAAATCTTATTTAAGTATGATAAACATCATAAACTACATGGAAAATAATTTATTATAGGAAGCAAATACTTGCAATTGTTTTACCAGTTAAAATAGGATCATAAACAAATGATCCTTTACCAGATGGCTCTTTTTGTGCTGTTAAATATCTTAAACACTCGATAATAGTAGATTTTCCACAACCATTTTCACCAAGAATGAGAGTTAAGGGCTTCTGAAATCGAATTGTTTGAACATCTTCCTCATTAGGGCCAAAACTCCTGATACCACAAATTTGAATTTTGTCTAGACTGGCCATTTTTTCCTCTCTGAAATTAATGGAATAAATATTATTTATTCCCTGGAAAAAAATATTTTAAAGACATTCATAAAATTACTTCGGTTTTTTATTCGATTTATTCTATTGGATAAATAGATAAGATTCTTTTTCATTAAATATCAATAAGAATGGTGTTTTAAAAACTGAATTTTAATTGGATATATTGATTTCATTGGAAACACGTACTAATAGAAAAAAAATATTATTTTATGAAAATAAGTATTTTTCTTTGAGAAAGAGAATAAGTATTTCTCTTTTTAGAAGGATTAAATTTTTAATTTAGTTAAACAAAATTAAACAATAGATTAAAATATAAATCATATACTTACTAATATATATTTTATTTATTGCATTATTCATTAGTTGCCTTATCATAAAATTTTAAATGACTACTTTCGGCGCTTTTTTAATGTTTTAAAAATCTCTTTTTATCATTATTCATTTAATGAGTTTCATGAGTGCATTCATCACAATACAGCACTATTTGCAATAGTAACAGAAAATATTTTAAAAACTAAGTTGTAATATTTAATATAACAATTTTCACCTTCTCAATTCATACGGCTCATACAATTCATACAAACATAACAAGGAAGAATTATTAAAAAATATTTTTTCAAAACTTAACGTCAATTCTTCAGGATTTTTATTATTTCGAGGTTAAATTTTAAATTTGACGCAAAAAAACTTTAAAATGAGACTACGAGAATCGTAGAGGGAACTTAGAGCCTCACAAAACTGAATGTTCAAACGTCTGACAGTACGTAAAATATTTATCTGTATTTTAAATGTAATTGATTTATACAGTTTTTTTTGTTTTTATGAACCAGGAAGGAAGCAAACCAACATTCACATGGATGTAGTAATTATAAAATTTATTTTGAAAAATGTCACATAATTACAAATTAGCAATGCTTGACCGACCAAGAAGCCTATGGTGCCAGTGTTGCCGCTTGCCAAGTCCTATATATTAAAAATTATTTCCTTAATGTGTGAAATTTAATCCATCGACCAAATGTCTTACTCGGTAACTGACAAAGATTTGGACTTTTCCAAATGGAAGGTATTTGATAATAAAAATTTAAGATGTTTTAGATGCCGCTGTATTATCAAACAAAATCTATTTTAAAACTTGTTATTAAATTGCTTTTTTTTATTTTTTTCCGTAATTTCCATAGATTATAAAATAAATTCATAAATCCTCCTAAAATTAATGTTGCAGAAGATGTTATTGTTAAATCTAAAGTTACTTATCTTTTCTCTAAATGAAAATTTTATTTTACTTTAATTTTAATGGCAAGCAACTTTGTTTTGATTTCTTGGTTAAATATTGAATTTCAGGTAGCTGACTTGAAAAAGGAATTAAAAATGAGGGGTCTTAGTACTGAAGGGAAAAAGAATGATCTTGTTGTCAGATTGCAGCTTGCCATTGGAGGTTCCAATCTTTTAGATGATACAGTAAATGATCAGGATGAATTATTAGATGAGGATGTGCTTACAGTAGGTGTTAGTTTTATGTGCATAATTTTAAAATTTTTAGGAAAATGCATGATATTGTGAGTTTTTATTTAAGAAAGCACTTTAGATTCATAAATTTGAATCTAAGTTCCAAATATTTTCAAATTTTATGATTTACGGGGGCCTTGTTTTTTGAATTTTATAATAATAAATTATCAAATTATGTTAATTTTAAGGATGAAGATGGAGATACTCTTGAAGAATCGGATATAATTAAATCAGACACACCAGAAAATATTTCAGAGAGAAGTATTCCAAATGTGAGCTTAAAAAGGAAAGCAAATGACAATGAAAATCAGAAACAGCCAACAAAAAAAATTATTTTAAATAGAAATGTACCTATTACAACAGAAGTCAATAAAGTAGAGGGAAAAGAAAATAAAAGCAAAATGGTATCTGAAACAACAAATAAAATAGATGTCAGAGTGGGAAGTTTAACTCCAAAAGAGGTATATATATATATATATATACATGTGTATGAAAAATTTTATCAAAATAATTACATATATAAATTTTAAAACAAATATATCTGTATTCACATAGATAAAAATATTAATATTTAAGACCTTCAATATCAATTTTCTGACTATAATATGTCATAATAACAATGTACTATGTTACATGACAACTGAAAATAAATTATCAGTGTAGCTTTTGACACTAAAGTTAAGACTTTAAAATAAAGTTCAAAACAGTGGAGAATTTGATAGTAATTTATATTAGTTTAGGTATCCTTAACATGATAGTCATATCATGTGTAATTAATTTTTGAAATTATTTTGTAGATGCATCATCTTTTTGAGAATAAATTAAATATGAAATCATTAAATATTAAATTAATATATTATATTTATCACAACAATATTTTTTAGAGATTAGAAAGAAGAGCTGCCAAGTTTGGTTTGGCAATGTCCAATGAAGCAAAAATGGAAGCAAGAGCACTTAGATTTAATTTGCCAGTAAAAAACTCTAAATATGGAGGAGTTGCTGCTGCAAGTATAGAAGTGTTAAAAAGCAGAGCAGAACGATTTGGAACCACACAGCCTGGAAGTATTTTAGAGAAAGTAAGTATTTGAAAAAATATAATGTGTTTTTTAAAAAAGTTATCTTTTATTTTCTCATATAAACAAGAAGTTTTATTAATGAAACTTTCAATACTTCATTTAATCAAATTGAGTTTTTGCATATTAAGTTTAAAAAGAAAATCAAAAAAATTAAACCTTCACCATTATTAAAAATAATTGTAATAGTATTAATAATAAACCAGAGACATTACATTATTTTCATTCATACACACTTTTTACCTATTTATGTACATAATACTTTAATTGATAACCCATTATTTAAATTATTTTTCAAGGCTGAAATTGAGGAAAAAAGGAGAATGCGTGAAGCACGGTTTGGAAAAGTAGAAGCCGTTTCTTCGACTTTCAGACCAAAATCTCGAACTTGGATCTCAGTTGCTGAGCATAAAAAGCAACTCAGAGCTGAAAGATTCAAAATAAAGGCCTGAATAATATTTTTTTATATTTTATACTGGAATATTTTTAATGCTAATTATGAAACGTGATGTTTTTTGTGAAGGAAACTAATGTGTTTTGAATAACATTTAACTGAAAAAAAAATTCTGATAACATTTTTTCATACACTTATTGAACTTGTATTTGCTGATATTTGAACTCCAAAATATCAGTATAAATATTTTTGATTCCCGTTTTCTTAAAATCTATTTAATACTTAGTTCAATCGATCGAAAATTAAGTAAAGTGATCAATTGTTATTTCATCGCCTTATAATTAATATACTTAATATTTAAAGTAAATAAAATATTGACAATTAAGAATGTATGTTTTTGTTGTGCGTACAATAAAACGATTTAAAAAAGTACAATTATTATAGTAACAAATTGTTTTTTTAAATAGGCACGATTTGTTTATTCAACTTAGAAACCGAGGCATTATAGATAGGAAGAATGGGCTGAATATCACGGGAATTGCTGATTAAATATTGACAAATTAAGGACAATATTATAACTTTGATTTTGTAGATTTGCTTTTGTTTTCAAAATTTCTAGAAAATTTAAGACAATAAATTATAATTACAGATATTGTTTCGTAAAGCTGAGAATGAAATTAAAAGCTATTTATTTGTTTACTGTGTGAAGTTCTTATTTTATTTAATTATATATCACCAAAATATATAGAACAGAAAATAATTGGATGTATCGCAATTTTTTTTTTTTTTTTATGAAATGAAATAAATTCATTCCTTGTTGTAGAATTTGTAAAATTTCATATATTTAGGAAAAGTATGGAACTCTTTCTAGATAGCAAAAAGAACAATAATATTTGAACAAAAAATTATATTTATCAGTCAATATTTACAGCTTATTAATAACTGTTTAAAATGTTTTTATTTCAAATTACAAGTCGTTTGTATTGAAAAATTAATATAAGAGAGTAATATGGAATAACTGACGAAACAATTTCTTTAATTGGTTGTTAAAAAATTTTACAATATCGCAATTTAGTTAAACAATTAATAAGTTTTTAGCAATAATTTAAAAATTACAATAAAGTAAACAAAGTTATTAATGATGTGATGAGATATTCTTTTAGATGATAAAAGTTTATTGAGACTTTTGTATAATATTGAAATGAATTAACTTTGATATAATCTTTTTTTATTTAAATAAAATTTTACACTGATTTTTTTACTGCTCATATAATTATCGTATTAGGTTGTTATTCTACCCTCCCGTTTGAACTCATTTTTAACCGGGGTTTAATTTTGGATCATCCGCTGCATTTAAGTTTTACATTGTTTAGTTGGGGGCTGCAAGCCTTCCGCCTATACTTAAAAAATAAGATGTCTCTCAATCGGCGATTATATTAAGGGAATGGTAAATGTTTTCCTATTTCTAGATAATTTCTCTCCCTAATATCATATTTGAAATTTCTTGAAAAAAAAAATGCGAAAAATTACGGGGTATGTTACTTTCATAAATTTCCGAATTTTTTTTAATACAATAATTTCAGTCTTATTTTGATTTTATGAATGGAACATTAACTTTTTACTTAATTTATGCATGTATATATGTTTGAAACATAAGCTAGTTTGCAAGCGGATTATTTTAATGAAAATGGAAAATTTTGTTTTTTACCCGGAGGAAATTTTTTGTAAAACATCTGTTGGCGACAAAGCTTCCGACACAAGCTTTAGTTCAAAATCGATACAACAGTGGGGAATGTGCAGTTAGAGTGAAAAGAGAGTCGCGGCACCGCCAGCGCGTAAGTTCCACACATCTTTATGATATTTTCATTTGGTCTTCGGCAATTTCGCCTTTTATTCCCTCGTAGTTAATAGTTTGTATCGGTGGATGTTCTAAAAAGAAAGAAGATGCCGGATGAAATAACTGGTGCATATTGCATTCGAGAAAGTATCATATCCTTATCTAAAATTTGGGCTACATTATGAAAGCAAGTAAAACGATATCAATAACATGATTACACGTTCAACAAAATTCGATAAATAAATTTTCCTTTTGATTGATAAGCCATTTAAATTTCATTTAATCCATAAATTATGCAGTAACATCATGTGTAATAATATATTTAAGAAATCATATTTTTGGCAATCTTTTGTTTTACACGTGCGGAACCGAATAAATGAAAAATTAAAGTTGTTTGTTTTTGAGACTCTGGTTGCCAGGCCCGGTTTTTTAATATGAAAAGGTAAAATTTTTTAAGTGAAAATTATAGCTGTCCAGCAGTTCAGAGAAAGCGAATCTATATCAGATAAAGGCACACGATTCATCCATTATTTCATTCATTTCCAGATAAAATAAAAAGCGCACATATGCTGTTCAGTCATGAATTTTATCAAAATCTTTTCGCCGGCTACCAAAAAGAATACCTTAATGTATTAGTTAGCTAGATGATAGAATTAAATGCATATTGCAATTAATATAAAAATATGTTAAACAGATCACGCGAGAGGGAAAACAAAATTAAAATTAAGGGCGACGAAATCAATTATTAAATTCTAATTTGAAAATTCCTCTATTCAGATCCAATATAAATTGCAAATGATGATTTATAAGGCTTTATATCTTAAATTAAGCATCGCTCCCGAACCTAACAATTAAGTAGTAATACGCAAATAAATTTTATTTGTCCCTATTTGAAGAGAAATAATTTTTATGACACTGTTTGTGCTGTCGTCAAAATCCTTTTAAATTTGAGATGAACTGGAAGTTGCAGATGCATTTAATGCAGAATAAGCTCTTTTACATGAAAATGATTCTCGGGTATATAACAGAGATTAGGACAAGAGATACATATGAAGTTTTCGAGCTGAGATAATGAGATTAAAAAAATCAAAGGGTTTTATGCTCCTTTCTTTAAAAATCTGATTCAGACCATGTTTTGGGTTTTGAAAACCTACCATTATTTCAAAAATATAAAATTTCCTCCATATGGACAGATTTTTTTTCAAAAATCTATCATTCTAGCTGCGGCATCGCGGGGGGGGGGGGAAGGGGGGGCTCGCAGGCACAGCGATAGATGGAGCAAAGGCGACATTCTCTACGAGCTGTTAAACGATGAAAAAATTGGCAGGTTTTCACCGATACCTTGGCGACCGACGAATCCTTGTTGCATTATTTAAAGGAGGTCGAGCTTCGGTTCGACCCCCGGCACATGGACCCAATCCGACCGGTCCTCGAAAAGCTTGGGCAGTGCGCAGGACCGCGCACGTGTCCCGCCTCTGGACGGGAGGCTGGAAAAGAAGCGATTGCTGAGATGTGCGAGCGAACGATCATAAGGAGTGATGAAGTCGATGCAAGTGAGTTGTCCCGGGAACAAGACTTGAAAGGAGCCAGAAAGAGCAATTTATGAATTAAGACAAAAAATCGTTATTTGTACGTGCATCACGGCTCGCAAGAGATGTTTAAGCAATAAGCGCTAAAATTTTGTCCCCGCCACGAATCGGACGAGCGGTCGCAGCCCGCATATAAAACAGTGATCGTGGGGGTAAATGGTCAGCAATTGACGTCTCTCATTTGACCCGCCTTCATTAATGGAGTTAATGCAATGCAAAAAGAAACCGTTCCAAGTGCAGAATTTTAATTGTTCGATTTGTCATTTGACATTTCAATGCACCGAGCGATCAATATGGAGGCGGGAGCAGGAATCATCCGACGGCGCGTTTTCGCGAATGCTGCGGGTAAATGTAGGCGCTAAAAAGAAGGGCTAAAGGTGACGGGTTCCGGTTTCTTGCTGTTGTGTCCCCGGGGGGGGGGGCTCTTTTTTTGATTTTTCCCCTTTAGAAAAAAACAAATTATTTTTCAGAATAATTGTTAAAGCAAATCGGCTGCGAATAACCCATGCGTCGAGGTGAACGATTTCCAACTCCAACGGCAGGATGGTTGCTTTTTTTTAATAATACGACGATTGTTTACGATCCATGTATATTAGAGACAATAAATACAAATGAAACGTTAATTCCAATCGTATAACATGTGACCATTCGGAAGATACAATAAAATGATCATCTGACGTTTACATTCGTGCTTATGCATGTTTTCGGTAACGTTAAAAGATCACATCCAGATGGATGTAACAAGTAATATTATACTTCTGCCCGTTCATTATATTCTGCCTGTGATTTTTTTATTGTTATTAAATGAAATCGTACTTAGGGTGCATTCCCATCCCTTGGGATGTATCAGATATATATAAGATATATAAATCAAAACGCTGCACCGATGAGTGTACGGGAATATTTTCTTTTTGTCTTTTGTGTTTTACCGTCAATTCCCGTATGGTATTTACAAGGAAGAAAAAACCAGCCGGATGTTTGATTCGATCAACCCCTTACTGGGGTGCTTTCACCCCTTCTTGGTGCGCGGCGTTTGGAAGAGATTCAGTTTGCATGCTCCGCCAATTTCGAGTGAAAAACGTGCGGTGACAACACATGTGTTTCAAACTGTCGATGCGTTCGTTCCCCTTTTAAGGCACCAAATTTATGGAAAACATCTTCGTTTCGGAATCTCGCGAAAATTTTGACAGCGCGCGTCGCCGGAAAGGTTCCACGAGGGCAGTTCCATGGCTGTTTGGGGATATCGAGTTGTTCGCGGCAGCAGCCGCTTCGGCGTCTGTCCGTGGCGGTGGGACGTCCGCGCAAAGGAATTTTCCGAAGGCCTCTTTCGGCTGCCTCGCCGCACGGGCGGCCTTCTCGCGGATTTTTCTGTCGCGAGGGACGCTAAAGTGTCGGCAAGGATGCTGTCGCTGAGCGAGCCGCAGCAGCCTCTTTTTTTTTTTTCCCCCGTTCCTTTCGCAAAATGGCCTCGGCCCCTTGATCTCGGGTTTTACCAAAAGCTTCCCGGAGAGTGGGAACCGAATCGAACGTGCCACGTTTCGAGCCGTTCGGAGCTGAGTGAAAGGTTCGCAAGGTAACTTTCGTCGCGGAACTGCCTTTGATGAATGATCAAAATGAAATAAAGTTACCAGACGCCCCAAGAAAAAAAAAAAAAAAAAAAAAGGTAATTTTTTAAAAACCGTTTTGTATAATGCTGGAATAAGCAAAAATATCCCGCCTTGAGGAGTTGGTTGCCACAGCTAATAAGGGATCTCAGTTACAACGTGCAAATATCATTTTTTCATGATTTATAGTTCAAATATTGTTTAACTTTTGAGTGAGTAATAAAATTCTCGAATCGAATTTCGTATCCTTCGGAAAAACGGAAGGAGGCCATAAGGGGCGGTTGATGAGATTTACTGGACGGAGATCATTAAAAACTTTTCCGCTTTAATTTCCCACAGCGACGGACAGCCCAACATGATAAAACACTCCTGATGCAATATTATTCCCCAACATGATAAAACAACGCGCTATTCCGCCAACCTGATTCTGAACAATATGCTTATTTAAACGTTCATTTTGAAAGTGAAAAAAAGAAAATTAAATTTTTCACTGTTCTATACGCGATGATGTATAATGCACAGAAATTTTTGATATTTCTTGAAATATTTCTCTATTTCGCGTGCCTTTGTAAGATGGCAATTTAATTTGTCCTAGGGAAAAGAGGCAGTTGGGTCCGCCATAAGAAGATGAAAATTTTTGGGCGCCGGAAAAAAAAAAAAAAAAAAATGTTAAATGTCAAAGCACCGCGTTCAATACCTGAGAAACAAACATCGGCGAGGATCGCGCCCGGCAAATATCGTTTTAAATGTTCAGAAAATATCCGCGGGACGCTTCTTCCGCTTCGACAGCGCCGCAAAAAGCGCCGGAAGCGACGAATTTTTCCGTTGCCGATCGCTGTCTCGACGCGGCCGCCGCCGGATGAAATTTTTCCGAAAATCTTTCCCGCCATTATGTGCTCCCGAAGCGATCTCTGGTGCGTCCTCTCTGTCTTTGGGGTTTTTTTCTTTTTAAATTTGTCGACTGGTGAACGACCGCGGATTCGGGTCCGCCGGGCGATTCGCTGTTGCGCCCCGGGCCGGGGCCGTCGCTCGGCCCCCGGAATAATCGGCCGAGCGTGAAGGAAAAGGAAAAGCATTGGAATTTGATGCTTCGTGAAGAGAAAAAAAAAAAAGTAAACGAAAATATAAAAAATTAAAAAAGTAAAACAAAATGAAAACGACAAGCGCTCGAGATTGCTTTGAAGCGATGGCGTCGATGCCAAGAGGAGGCGAACTCCATTGCGGGACGCTGAAGCCTCGTTTCCCGAGCTCGCGGCGATCGTTCAGGTTGCGACAGCCTCGTTTCAGGTTCCGTCTACCGTGCAGTGCGCAAAGTTGTGTGGTGTCCATGGAAAACTCTGCTGACATTTAAAAAAAAAAAAAGTAAATATTTTTGTATTTTCCGTTAAACAACCACGAAGTATGCAACGGAACGTGGCAGAAATCTACTGAAAATATTGTTGTATTTTGTTCTTTTTCTTTCTTCTGACGAGATAGTTTCTCGTTCGGTGCCTCTAGCGGTTAGGACATAGACAAAACGCGATTATACACTTAAAAAGCAAGTAATAAACAAACTAATTCGAAAAAAAAAAAATAAATAAATCAAATGCTTTTTTATAAAAAGAAAGTCTTAATTCTTCTCACTAAGTCGCAGATAATTTTTTGTCGCATCTTAAAATCCTGTGATGTAGCTATTTCAAAAATAACAGTGCGATACACTGAATTACGTTTAAGGATTAGAAATACGTTGACAATATTAATAAACAGAGTGGAGAACATCGGTAGAATATGCATCGTAGCAATTACTGCGAAAATAATATTATTTTCTTCTCACGGTATAATTATTTGGAATTAAAATTATTTTAAGAAATCTAGCATATCATCAAAAATTAAAGTTCAATATTATATCTCTTAGTTCACATAATACAATATTATTACATATTAAGCACTCACACGCATATATGTTTGTGATACATAATTCTTTGAAGATCTAATATTGTCAAAATTAACATCCGTAAAATCTGATTTTTTTTCTTTTTTAGTATCTACGTTTAATCATCCCTCTATTATATATATATATGTATAATAATGAAATTAAATCTATAAGCATAGATCACAATACGTGAAATTGATATTTTTTAAGTCGTTGCTGATCATTATTTAATTTTCAGTACATCTATATGTGCAGTGGAACTAGACGAAGCCTTTCCCCCTAAAAACCGATTTGTAAAAGCTACCGAAAATATCAGCCTATAAAAGATATAGTGCAAATAGAGTAATACGATACGCGTTTTAATATTTTTCATATTTTTTTTTCTAATGACTCAATTTTATAAATTGTATCGTATGTATATGATGAATATCCTTTTGCAAAAAGTGTGAGTGCCATCCCAAAAGGCATGCAATTTACATAGCCGTAGATACAAGTCTGCAGCTTTCCTTCTGCACATGTAAGTTTTGCAGCTTAATTTTAAAAAAATCAGAATATGTTCGTGAAATCGTGTTAAATGAACGTTTTTCGTGGCCTTACACGGATTCGTGTTATGCGAATCGTTTTGCACGAATCTGTTAATATGTAGCTTAGGGAAAAGTGTAATTGCGGCATTACTCCATTTATAATATGTTTATTTACCGAATTCATGATCGAAACATTTTTCCATGTTTATATTCGCGTTAAGTGCCGCGCGCATTTCAATGTAACGTTATGTGCATGTAAAATGCACGAAAAACGAAAGGGACAGCACTAACTGCAAAGACGCTGAGCCACGTTTTGTTCATTCTTTCACGTTTGAAGATCCTTGCGAATGGCAGATTCGACGTTAAATTTTGGCTTTGTAACTTTTAGCGTTAACACAAAACCAGAAAAACGTCACCAGATCCCGAATTATTGCACACGGTCAAAACTTACTGATTTTCCCTTTTGAAGTAAAAGGAAATGTCAATGTACTTTAAAAAGATTCGATTTACGGTATCGAAACGCTCCGATACATGTACGGTTTGTGCTGCATGGCGAAGGCGATTAATTTTTGCATCGCATACAATGCTTTCATCTTTATAACCGGGCCGATTTCATATTATTGTTGTTGTTGCATGATATAGCCTTATATCTGTCAGTCCGACTGTACATGTTACATGATAAATTGTTTATAAAATGCAGAATCGCTTTTACACTTGTTTTTTGAGTTCGGAGTCACACATTGTCAGATAACATTTGTAATTTTGACATTTATTAATAAATTATCGGATTTGTTATTGAAAAATTTAAGAGAAACGAATTTTGCGGTTTTAGGGCAATCGCCATGTTCACACTCTTCGGATTATGTACAGTAAATTATTTTCGCAAGCCGACAACGCTCGGTACGTAGTTTATTATAGGATTTTTTAACGCCGTGCTCGACTGCTGATTCCCTTTAGGCGCTCAACTGATCTCGGATACCGAGCACGGGCGGACTTCTCGCTTTCTTCGGTGGATTGAGCTTGAGGGGAGACGTTCGTCGTTCAGAACCGATTCAAACTCGCACCTTCCGGCACCACCTCCTGGCTTCGTGACGCACTTCCGTTTGGGCTGCCAATTTTTTCTGCGCGGTCCGCCTCGGCTCGATCTCCCCGCTTTTTTCCGAACTGCCTTCCGTACGCTGTGGTCGGCGATTGCTCATCGCCGCCGTCAACCGGTGTAATTTTTCTCGACCGATGCCGAAACAATGAGCGGACTTCGGTCGCTTCGATCTTCGGCTTCTTTCGCGACGCTTCTTCCTTTACGCATCGCAGACTTCTTCGGACACGCGAAATGCAAGATCCCTGAAAGCCCGCGCGATGTCAGACGAAAATCCCGCGGGACGCACAAGGGAAAAAAAAATTATTGAAAACGAATGCCGATAAGTAACTTAGTGACCTGATGGTGAATTAAAATTTTTTGTATTCCGCACGGCATCGTTTAAGATTTACAAAAGAGGACATTGCGCATTTAAGTTAAAGCAAAACGATCTGTATGAAACAAACGGAGTTCCTATTTGCCTGCACAAAGTGCAACGTTTTATCATTTTTCTGGCTGATGTGTCAAACGGTCGATTAAACATTAAATTTTATCTCTTGATTCTCTGTTAGCAATAGTATATTGATTAAGATATTTATTTTTGATATAACAGGCGATCTTCGTATATACATGAATGGTTAATAAAGGATAAAGGTTATTAAAAGGGCAGGCTCGCCATGGAGTTGTACGAGAGAAATAATGAGCTTCAGCCGACGAAGTCTCTCCAGATGAAGCCGGTTAAGGAAGAAGGGAAGAAGTTGAGGCAATACGTGGCAGCGTTGGCGGGTGAGTTATCGCTGTCGGATTGGACGAGAGGTTAAATCGGCTTTTCCGAAGTGTCTGTTCCGTTTTCAGTTACTCTCGGGGCTTTTACCGTTGGCACCTGCCTCTCATGGACGTCTCCTGCACTGCCAATGCTGTCGAATTCCACCACCAGTCCTTTGGAACGCGAGATTACGTCCGACGAAGAGATGTGGGTGGGATCGTTGCTTGCCATTGGTGCTCTCCTAGGAGCCTTTCCCACGGGGTAAAACGCTCGGGATTCGGGAGCTGTGCAAAGAAAAAAAAGAGAAATCCTCAGTGCAATGCGGACATCCACTTCTTAAACATGGTAATCGAGTTCTTAAAACTGCAGGTACCTGGCGGACAAGATCGGCAGGAAGTGGACAATAACGGGTTTGGCAATACCTTTCATCATATCTTGGGCTTTGATAATATTTGCCAATTCTGTCGGGATGCTGTACGTCGCAAGAATTTTCGCCGGAACTGCCACCGGAGGGATCTGCGTGGTCGCCCCGCTGTACATAGGGGAAATAGCGGAGGATTCTATTCGGGGAGCTTTGGGATCGTATTTTCAGGTACGTACTCGTTCCCGTTCTTATGAAAGACTAAGAGTAAAAAATAATACTTCAAGTTTTTCTTCCGCTTAAATGTGCGTAAAAAATTTCAGTTGCTTCTCACTATGGGAATACTGTTCTCATATGCAGTGGGCGCTGTGGTCAATTACATGTTGTTGGGTGTTCTATCGGGTAGCGTTCCCGTTGTTTTCCTGATAGTTTTCTTGTTCATGCCGGAAACTCCTACATATCTGCTTTCCAAAGACAAAAGAACCGAGGCGGAAAGCACGTTAAAATGGTTCAGAGGAAAACGCTACGATGCTCTGCCAGAAATAGCCAAAATTGAGGTGATGGCAGGCGCTAATGTTGCGTGTCGACACGGAATAACCCACCAAAGTGCCCGAATTTCAGATATTTCTCTCCGCAGGAAGTAATCAAAGAAGCAAGGGAAAACAGAGCCACATTCAAAGACCTTATATCCTCGAGAGCAAACATCAATGCATTGATCATTTCCTTAGGCCTGATGCTGTTTCAACAGTTGAGCGGGATCAACGCCGTCATTTTCTACACGGCGAGAATTTTCCAAGCGGCTGGAAGCGATTTGGATTCAAATATCTGCGCCATCATTGTCGGCATTGTTCAGGTGGGAGTGTGCCATAACATTCTGCTTTTTGCAGCCGCTGTTAATTTTTCCTCGATGTTCAGTTATTACAATATCGGAAACAATGTGTATTACAACATGCTATTTCACATTGTAGGTAGTAGTAACTTATGTTGCAACTCTTCTGGTTGACCGTGCGGGAAGGAAAATTTTGCTTTTGATTTCATCCGGCGTCATGTGCATTTGCCTTAATATTTTGGGTATAAAACCTTTTATTTGAACTTTTGTCATATATACTTTAAAAAAATTATATGTTGAATTGAATCGTTGCATATTCCCACGAACAAGTTAATCTGAAAGCGCAAACAGTAAAAAATGCTCTTAATATAAAAATAGTAGGACTATGACAGCAAAATTAATCTGCAGTGTTTCTGCCTGCTTGCATTATACAACAATATTATCCATTTTTTTTTATTGTCATGCTATGTATGTAGGATAGTAGGTTACACTATCAAGTGCTAAGCTTGTATTAGATGTAATTAGTTTTATCAGAGACAACACAGTAGTTCTTCTTTTCTTTTAGGATTCTACTTCCATATAAAAGAGAAAGAAGAAGCGTCGGTGGATAATTTGGCGTGGCTTCCGCTCCTGTCGGTTTGTGCCTTCATCATATGCTTTTCGCTGGGATTTGGGCCTTTGCCGTGGATGATGATGTCCGAACTATTCTCAAACTCGATTAAAGGCCTGGCAAGCGGTTTGGCCGTGTCCCTCAATTGGATATTAACTTTTGTGGTGACCAAAACGTTCGAGGACATTATAAGAAAAATGGGAACGGACGGAGCATTCTGGCTTTTCGGCATGATAACTGCCCTGGGATTTCTTTTCGTTTGCTTATTGGTGAAGGAAACGAAAGGCAAAAGCTTTGGAGAAATACAAAGGATGTTGGGCAACACCATGTTCAAAGAGAATTAATACTATCCACTTGTAACATATTTTTTAAAATCAAAGTACTGTAAATTAAATTATTTTTTTTGATATTTTTGTCGAATAATTTATTTTCCCCAACGTTCAAAATTGAAGATTCGATTAAATGTCTAACAATTAACCGTATTTATATACGATCCTTATATTTTTTATAATTGTATGCGAAGCAGACATTTGATTAGATTGTATAATAATGCCAAAAACTTGTCACGCAGAAAAATAAATAAATAAGAAAGTAATCAGTATTCAAGACGAAATCGTGGGTGAAATGAAATTGAAAAATTTTATTTAAAATAAAATTTTAAAAAATGAAAAATTCTGTTAGGAAATAGCACTATAATTTTTTCATATATATTGCAAAATAAGTCTATAACCTTTCTTTTAATGGAATAATTATATTTTTGGAAAATTAATTAAAAACGAAAATTTCAGTTTGAACAGAAATTTTTTTCTACGTCTTCGAACGAAAAAAATTTTTTCCAGAAATTCGACTTTTCAGCTTATTCGAAGTTATCTGTAGGAAACTGTCAATGCTGCTTTTTTTGGCATTGTGCTTTCATCTTAAGGCAGGTATTGCCGATCTTTCTAAGATTTTGATAGACAGAAATGAAAAATTCAAGTTTTTTTAATGAAAAATTATTTACGCCACAACTTATTACAGCCATATGTTTGGCGGCGAATTATGTGTTAAAATATAAAAAACTAACTTTGAAAGTGCCGAATGATTTCATATTAAGGCAAACACCGTTTGCATTAGCTGGTATGCCATCATCAATTTATATTCATTAACAGAGATTAATATATAATTAATATTCATACTATGATCGACCTTAACGTATGAGTTTAATAATTTTTAACGTTAATCGGCATTAAGTAAGGAATTATTTAGGTCGAGGATATTCGTATGATGCGGTTTAAAAGAAGTGTTAAATCTTTATATAAAAGTTTGACCAATTTATCATGTATCATTTTTAAAGACATCACCTGATACCTCCACCGTTCATAAGAATAAGCTCTACTTGTTCATCCCCTTCATCTTATTTATACTTAATATATAAAGTGTATATACACTATATAAGTATATGTACACTATATATATTAATACCAAGTGGTTGACCTGTGTGAACGAAGTATTTACCGTATAATGCTTGTATTGGGTTTTTTCAGTGAGAAAACGATTTAAAATTCGAAGTAAAGATCTATTCATCTTTAATGGATCAAATGGTTAATGGGAGAGATGATCAGTGGAAAAAATTCGAAATTTTTTTACTTCTTCCTGCCTTCCCTGCAATGTGGCTCTTGCGGTCAACTTGATATGCGCGAATTCCTCCGGGAGGAAAAGAAACCCGATAACTCCTCTCGGGACAGGAAGAATTTGATTTAGCAAAGGACGAGGTTAGACGAGCGATTCAGACGCTTCGCATGACCCCCGGGGGTCATGAGATGTCAACTCTAAACCACAAAAAAAGAGATGTAAAAGTCTTGGTGCAAGAGCTACAAAGATTTGCGTAAAAAGCTCGGCAAAGAAAAAAGAAAAACCAGATGCAACAGAGATCGCTGACGTTTCGGCCAATTTTCCGCGAGTTTCGAAACAATCCCTCGGCCGGAGGCAGAAAGCAGCCCATGTTTAAGTGGTGAACGCTTTGATAAATCTTACAAGAAAAACGTTCTTTACAGACTGAATTCACAGCATGAAAAGCGCATTCGGTAAGAAGTTTCCGAATGGAAAAAACGCTTGTCGTTGTGATAAGCAGAGTGTCATTATCGTTGTCACTGTAATTGATATTAAACGAGGCTACTCCGAAGCTGTCAGTGTCCTTTCACCGTTGGCCAAGCGCGCATCACTCGGAAATTTTCACAATTTGATACATTATTGACTTACGTACCTTCAACGCACTTATTAACTGCTCGGTCAGCAGCAGGGCGATGTGAAGGCGAACAAGAAGAAAATCAGCCTGCATATTTGTCTTAAGTCGGCAAATCTTCGTGAACCATCGTATTTCGTGAGTCTTTTTCTCTTTCTCTTTCCTTATATCGTAATGCAAGAAAAGAACGAGTTTTTGTTCGGATAAATGCGATGATCATAAATTATTTTCCTCGCTGTCGTGTTGATGATTCCCGTGTCGTTGTGAAATACAGAAATCTTTGTAAATTTCCCGTAATTTCAAGAATTTTCCTCCTTGTTAATTGCAGTTTTTAACTTCTGTCTCACTGACCCGTAAGTTGCATGTTTGATTTCGCATTAGTCTCTGCGGAGGTCTCACGCTCGCATGTGTTCTCTCGATAGAGCTGCTGTAAGTCGACAAATTTTCTGAAAATAAAATCGTACATATTGTTTCATCATTGTTACAATTAAATATATGAAAGCGAAAGAAAAACAGTAAAAAACTGCTTTTCCACTTATCACTTGGGAAATTTCTCGTTTTTATTATAAGAAAGAGAAAACTTCCGTCGCCTGTTAACGCTATTTATTTGAGACAAGTGCGGATGATGACATTTAAGCAAACAAATATTATTTTTTGTTTGCTTTAATCTAAAATCTTGTTAAACATGCAATTATATTTGGTTTAATTGGATAGTTCTTGCGATTTATTTTTATCTTCTTTTACAAATATATATATATGTTAAGATATATGTATCATATATATATATATATATATGAATCCATCTTATGTAATATTTCTCAATATATAATTTTTCGATATAAGAGCATTTAGTTTATAAAAAGATCAGTCATTTGCATCTAAAAATGGTGAAAATTATATAACGAACCGAACTTTGCGGTTCGTTACAAATTATTCTTGAACAATGTAATAAATTTTCCAAAAATCCTATTACATAAACCTTCGACGAGTTTCGCGTACGGTTTTGATATAGACAGTTCAAAAACTGGGGAATTTTATATTTATTACTAGCTTAAAAATAATTTTTTAAATAAAAAAAATGTTCATTTTTATGTAAAATTTGCAAATTCTTTTGCCTGATGCTGCCGGTAATCCGAGATTTTCTCAAGATGGAAACCGGTCCAGAAACATGGTGCGCAGACAATTATTTTTAGCACATTGACATGGTTTTGGCCCGCGTTCGAAGCAGTTTCAAAATATTGGGCGAAAAATGACAAATTCGCCATCTATTATTGTTTGCCGCCTTTATTCGTTTTCCTCCATCGCCGCGTCCCGGGATAAATACCAAATTTATTGGTGCACAATTTGAACGTAATGGTGGATTCTTGCTTCTATCGGCATTCTCGTTTTCGAGTATTTTGCCGCGTCTTGAGAAACTGCCATTGGAGCTTTCTAATAATGTATGAGCGTATTGATATTAAATAAAAATATCTGCAACAGTTCAACTATAATATTTAAAAATAATGAGAAGATGACCATGGACCGTGCCGGATCTGGGAACCAGGATGCAACTCTGATGAGGAATAGCTTGGAACGGGAAGAAAAAGGAAGCAAATGGCCACAATTTGTTGCAGCTTTTGCAGGTAAGAGATACACTATCAGATCACATTTAAACATCAGTAGTCAATATTATCGAAAGACAAATATCAAATAACATTACATTTTCCGATTAAAGCGTAGTTGCAATGTAAAATACCTGCGCCTTCGAATGGAAGGATGATTCTCATTATATAAATAAAAATAAATTTTCCCTTATTAATTTAACAATTTTTCACTTTTAAAATCGCCGAATTTATTACGGCCATTTGAATGAGGTAAATAAGTACAGATGGATACATTTATTCGCGATGTAAGCAAAAGCTCTCATGATTAATTTGCGATCTGTACCACTTTCATCATCCGAGGACATATAAAATTTCCATCGAAAATTATTTGCGAATCTCGCGAAGAGAGAAAAATCTACTTAAATTACTTTGAAAATGTATTTTTGTCAATTTCGCAATTAGAATAAATGGCAAATGTTTACTTTCAGCAAATATTACGGCCCTAATATCAGGTTGCGTGATAGGATGGACCTCGCCATCGCTGCCGAAGTTGGAACGCGAAGATTCTCCCGTCGAAATAACAAAGGAAGACAACAGTTGGATTTCATCGTTGGCTCCCCTCGCGGCATCCTTCGGTCCTTTTGCTGCGGGTAAGCGCGGAAAGCTGTATTTAATATTGCGTTTTCAGCAATGGAAGAAAAAAAATCTACATTCAAACTTAATATTTTAAGGCTACATTTTAGATTTCTTTCCAACCACCCTTTATTTTCTTTACCGAGTCCTTTGTCATCCCACACCGAAAGACTAAACTGCATAATAAAAGCAGTAATAGTATCATTGAATGTTTTCTCTTCAAATCATAAATAATTTAAATTTCATTTATATTGCATAACATTGGAAAGCGGAACTAAGGTACGTGCTTGATAAATCTACCATACGAATAAAAACTTTTTTAAACCTTAAATTTGCGATTCTTTTCCTTGGGCGTCCGAAAAAGAACAGGTTTTCACTCCGTCATTACTAAATTTACAGGATATCTGGCGGAAAAATTAGGGAAAAAAAAAACATTGTTGATTTCTTCGGTACCAGCTTTGATTTCATGGATTTGCCTTGCTGGTGGAACGTCCGTTGAGTTTATTTACTTTGCCAGATTTATAGCAGGATTCACCGTGGGATGGATATTCACGGTGCTTCCAATGTACTGCGGAGAAATCGCTCAGGTATGCTTTCAGTGTCCATGAAAGAATTTTCGTCAAAGGTACAATGAATATTTGGACAAGGACTCACCTTGGGGATAGAAAATTACGAAATTTCCTTTTGTCCAGTAGGATTCCGTCAGGGGTGCCATTGGTTCTCTCATGCAGATTTTCATTGTTTTGGGGATTCTTTTTGACTACATCGTCGGCCCGAATATATCATATTTTTACTTTCAAATGGCAGCCGGGATATTCCCATTCGTCTTCGCCTTGGCCTTTATTTGGATGCCCGAATCTCCATATTATCTGTTGGAAATAAACAAATTAAATGCAGCTAAGAAATCGCTGAAATGGCTAAGAAACAAATCAGACAATGGAATAGCGCAGGAACTGAAGATCATACAGGTTTGTTATGCTGGGGCATATTTACAGGAAAGACTTACACTTAGAGTTATGATAAATTATTCATTTTTGATTCTTTAGACGAACGTTGAAAATGCAAAGGTGCAAAGCGGAACTTTTACGGATCTTGTGGCTACCAGAGGAACGACAAAGGCCCTGATCATCTCCCTTGGATTGGTCGGTCTGCAACAATTGTCAGGTATATCAATGACAGTGAAAATGTTCAACCTATAAAGTTCAGATCAAAGGCATTTTTCGAATCTTCAAATTAATATATTATCGAATTAGATTAGCATAATTATAATAAATCTTCGGAGTCATATTTACCTTCTCTTAGCGAATTCATCTGCTCTTTTATATTTATATTGTTGATTTGCTGGCGAATGTGTAATTCTTTGTTCCCAATGCTACAGGCATAAATGTGGTGCTATTCAATGCTGAATCGATTTTCAGAAGGACCGGCGGTGCACTTTCGCCGGAAAATTCAACAATTATTACTGGATTAGTAATGCTTTTGGCATCAGCGTGCACGCCCCTCGTCGTAGATCGTTTAGGCAGAAGACTATTGCTCTTAATATCCGCGATTGGAATGGCAGCCGCCCTGGTAACAGATTCTTAACCAATATATATTTAGACTGTTCAGATAATATCAGCCAGTCTCAATTAGGAAACAATTAAAAATCGATTAATCTATTATAGGGTATTTTGGGACTTTGCTTTTACCTTGATAGGACGGGATCAAATATGTCAAATTATTCATTTCTACCCGTTGTAGCCGTCATCATATACATCATAGTTTATTCTATTGGTAAGTCTTTGCTACCTTTTTTAAACAAGGATCCACGTATCGGTGGCCAGATCTTACATGTTACGTTTCTCAGGTTTTGGACCACTGCCGTGGGCCATAATGGGCGAGATGTTTCCGTCCAACGTCAAATCTCTCGCCTCCACTTTGACGGCCAGTTTCTGCTGGCTGCTGGGGTTCATCGTGACTCGATTTTTCAACGACTTGGTCGATCTCCTGGGAAACGACTACACCTTCTGGATATTCTCAATGTTTTGCATTTTTGCAACACTCTTCGTCTTCTTCCTTCTTCCTGAAACGAAGGGAAAGAATTTCGTGGAAATTCAGGAGATACTTAACTCTTAAATATAATAAAATTTTAAAGTAATTTTATATACTTCGCTCGTGCCTGCGCTGTCCTTAATGGAAAAATATTGACGATTCCAAAAAGTCCGATCAAAAAAAGGAAACCCAACTAAATTTGAATAATACGCCTATTTTAAAAATTTATATCTGTATATGACACTATATATCACCAGTTGATGTCCAAAATCTAATTCCAAATTTTCACTAATTACTTTCATGCAGAATTCGCCTTTCCTTCAGGATTCTTGTAAGTGCATGCCTTAAATGGTATGACATGGAAATTGTACCGTGAATAATATTACAAAATTGATTAAAACAAAAGTAACTTCGTTCCAAAATTATTGTTAAATATAAAAAAAAACATTTTTGCTCAGTCAAATGCACATTGTGTTTGCTTTCAAATGGTACAATATTATGGTCAAAAATAGCATCGAAACTTGATTTATTATATAATTTTTGAACTCAGATATTGCTTTTCATTTAAATATAGCTACAAATATAAGCAACAAGCTGTTTCCAAATAATGCAAAAAACGCAATAACTTAAAAAGGAACCAAGATATTTGACAAATTTTTTTTCAAACTTCATCCACCTTCGTTTCAAATTATGACGATTAAAAAAAATTTTCAAAATTCACACGTAAATATGAAATTGAGATTTCTTTTCTTTATGAACTTCGATATTTTCAAGAGTCTTAAAAGAAAAAAATTCCTACATGCATACAAAAAAATTATTTATTTCCGGAAGAATTTCGATTTGCTTCACTTAAATAGTAATGAAAATTTATAGAATGAAATTAGTTCCTAAAGGATGAGTAAAAATGAAAAGAAATTTTTTTTTTTTTAATTTTTTTTATTAAATTTGTTTTTCGTTTCTCTTATTAATCAGCTGATTAAAATTTAAAATTTGACACATCGATTTTTTTGTTTTAAGAAAATTCCTATTTAGAATTTAAAAAAAATAAGGTCTTTTCAGTAAAAAAAGAAAAAAAGACAAAAAAAATAAAAATGAACCGCAATGTCAAATTGAAAATGGTTAAATTTATCTATGTAAAATGCAATACAATGCTATTTATAATAAGATTGAGGGAGAGAGATATTTGATTAAAAAAAATCTTTTCCAGTGGTTTACATGAAATTTTTCACTCGCTTCCTTACAAAATAATATTACAATCTTGATTCTATATAAGGAAATGTATAATTTCATTTTCACACGTTCATCCGTACGCTTCTGCAGCAGAAAAAAAAATAACGTTTAAGCATCACAAAATGAGAAAAAAATTTACGTTTTTATAAAAAAAGCAAATTTTTTTCTCTCTCTTTCTTCTTTATGATTCACGTGATCCATCCTTTTAAAATCTTTATTTCTGATGGATAACGCTTTTACACGGATGAACTGCTCATAAATACTTACAGAAAAAACGTGACCCAAAAGATAAAAACACCATTTAAATGTCTACACATTCCTTTCTAACCAAAACCAAAAGTCAAATGTAAACCAAATGATAAATATGTCGTTATGTTTTTGACGTAAGTCGAAAGCTCAATATATTGATGTGATGTTGTATTTTGATAATACTATGATCCACTTTCCGAAAAGGATATTAAGAGGAAAATAAAATAAATCCCTAAACATTTACAATTCTCGGTCAAAAATTATTCTCCACATATGATAAATTGTGCAACCTAGAATGTGCAAACGATATAAAAATTAAAATAATAAAATATGGCTACGAAAGCAAAATTAAAAAGGAATTTTTCTGCAATTTATTCTTAGAAATTGGAAATTTTGTGGATAAAATCTTAATTAAGCACTTCATTATGTTAAATTCCCTAAAAGTATAAATAACATCAAATATAATGAAAAAAACAAATTTAATTACCAACTTCTGAAGAGTAAACTCAGGCAATACGGAATAAAGGTAAATACAATGTATAGAAACAAGCGAAAGGAGTTATCTACCAACATAGATGTTACTCAAGCCTTTTTAATTATACGCAAACCTGAAAATTATCTGGTTGTTAAAATAATACAGTTAGCCTTTTTATAAACAAATTTGAATAAGGTTTTACACCTATGTTATAACATAAATTCGCACGACGAATAAAATTTCATTCCGTCAAACTCATGTATATATTGTATATTACTAAATGATAAATTTTTCTGCTATAATGAACTGTTGTGTCATGCATAAATTTTAAGATAACGATGGACAGCATAAAAAAAGCTTTGCATTCATTAGTTGCACAAAATTAATTAAATACGTTTCTTTTCAAAATCTACACATTGAATGGCATATCTTGTCCAAAATAATTTCCATCCGGATTAATAAAAACCAACTTTTGCTTGTTCCGCAAATGTGGATTAAATAAATTTGTGAATGTAAGCATTAAAAAGTTTCTCACGGTTTGATTGAGTGCGCTTCCCCTCCTTCCCTCTCCCCTCCCTAAGGTGTAAACCATTTCATAATTCACCATTCATTATAGCACAATCAAATAATATAAATTTAATATATTTTTTTAATATTATTGAAATTCTATGGTCATTCTTTATCATTGCATTAAGCCATAGCCAAGTGTCATAATTGGAACATAATTTTAGAAAGAAAGCTTCATTAATTAAAATTTAGATTTTTAATTTAGGGCAAAATTATTGAGACCTACACAATAGTTCATGATAAGAAATTTTGGTCAAAAGCAATTGTTGTATTAGAATAAAATCTATTTTATCGGAAGGTCATAAACATATATCGTCAGTCATTCATCTTAATGTAAAGTTCTAAAAAAATTAAACTAAGATACACATACCCAATATCTGTAAATTAATTTAGGAGACTCTAGACATTCTTCTACGGGCAAAATAAAAAAACTTTTAGTCGGCTTATTATATTTATAATTCTATTATATATAGTGAATTTAGTGCAACAAGTTATTTATATTTGAAAAATGAGGAAAAAATATAGTGCCTTTAAATCCCTTCAAGATATTTTGAATATATATGATAAAAAATGAAATTTCAAGTAATGCATTGTTTAGGATTGACATAATTCAATTTACATGATATCTATTCTCCTTCACCTTCATCCTAACTTTAATCAAGCCACAATGAAAGCTACTATTAAGGCACTTTGCTAATTTTTCTTTTATTTAAACAGAATAAAATATCATTTTCCAGGAAACTTCAAGAGAATATTTCAGAGGAAGCAATATGTACTAGATTTTTACATCTAAGCTTGCATATTCTTGGTGAAAACTAATGTTAAAGGAATTAAACGCAAATAATTGCAGAAAAGTAATGTACTGAGTTAATGTTTGAGAAAAATCCGTTTTAAAATGCAAATATTATTTACTGAATCAGGGAATGTATGTCTTAGTTTGCATAAGAATTAAAACAGCATTAATCGCAACAATGCTAAGTATCATATTAATCAATTCTATCTGAAGCTTATAACGTTTTGGAAAATTTCCTCTGAACATAAATAATCCTGAGATGTTTTAATTCCAAAATGCTTGTAAGATTATTTTACTCTTAGGATCCAAGTTTTTAGAGTACAACAAAATAAAAAGAAAACTAAATACATTATCGTATTCTTTATCCAAAAAATTTTACTTAAATAAAACATGTCTTCTTATGAGAAAACTGCAAATATAAGACATGATAAGAAGATAAAATTTATCTTCTTATATTATAATGTTTTCTCAGTTCAGATTTGGTATAAATGGAGTGAAAAAAAACGTTCATGATAATGGAATATAGAAAATAAATTGTATTTGTTTTTTTAGCATTTTATGACAGATTTCAGTAAAATTTAAAATATTTATCAAACTCTCGAGGATTAAACTTTTTCGGAAAAAAAAAAGAAAAATCAAGTTAGCTAAAAATCTTTGATCATTTAATTCGAACATAACTCAAAGACTTATAATTTTGAGATGTTTGTTGACAAAAATATAATCGGCGTTTTAAAAAGTGAGAGAGTGACAGAGAAAGAGAGCAAACTAAAAGATAATCATATAAACTTTCAAACAATTTATAATTTATAAATTTCAAGCAGCGAACTATTAGAACATCTTTTACTTTTATTAAACATAAAGCATAATGCTAAAACATTATAGGATTGGATAAATCGTAGTATTCAATCTTAAGATTATTTTTAGAGCTTAAATTAAAAACTCAAATGTAAAATTTTCCCTCTGATGAGGTAATTGTTCCCAACCGTAATAAGCTGAATAGATAGCATGAAACAAGACATTTTAACGATAGTTTACAGTAATTCAAATGATCTAAAAAAACTTTTTTCTTCACTTGTTATTTTCTGTGAAAATAACACGATTCTCAACATTTCTTAATCTAGTCCCTGTGATGTTTTTCACAAGATTTATTTAAATTTATGATTATTATATATTTTCCAGATCATTCAAATATTTTATTTTTATTTTTTTCTTAAGTGACTTTTAACTTTAGAATAAAAATTGATATACTGTTTTCAAAAACTCTAATTACTTAATTAGTGCTTCACTATATTCATGGAACTGCATAAAATTATATAAGTATTTAATATAATAAGAAAATTTAAAAATTATTGTAAGAAAGAATTAAAATGTGATAAAATTATTTTTGGTTTTATTTATTTGAAGTGCAATATTTAATTTTAGGTCACAATAAAAGTTTTAAATTTTTAACAATCTAAGTGAGGATGATAACTATCCTCAAAAGAAAATAAGAATTATTTCGCTGTGAAAATATTAATAGTAATAAAAATTAATTAAATGGGCCCAGCCTGGATACTTCCATAAATTTAGAGAAGCAATTCCAATTCAAAACGTCAAAAAATAGTTTTTCCTTTAAATTCATGTTTTTTACATTTAAAAAAAATTATGTAATTTTCTGATCAATTTCGCTTGATAAGTTGTAGCCTGTCATAATAAGCAACCCAGTCTTGCGTGGTTCATTTTAAAGCTCCATATCGAAATACATGAGGACAATCTGCGAATGCTTCAGCTAATTTCTTAAAATAAACCATCTGAAAAAAATTAAAAAATATGGAAATGAATTAAGGCAAACAAGATAAAAATACACGAAACTATCTTTCAGTAGCATGTCAAATTTTTAGCATATAATTAAATTTTATGGATTTTTTTGCGTAGTACTTAATTTTTTAATAAAGTATTAAAAAAACTGAACAAGTTATTGTGTAGTCTGACGTAAAAATGTCCTTTAAAGTCAATATTTTGTGATTAAATGTTAGTAAGATTTTGTAATGAACTGAAAATAATATCAAAATTCATTGAAAAATACAGTTATTTCTTTTATCCTATCATTGTAAAAAAGTATTAACCATATATATTTTGCTTTACAATATCTTACAGCAATAATTAATAATTACTTTTAAAATGAATTAATGTCTTCACTATTTACTTAGATTACATATTTATAATTCACATAATATATATTTATTTTATATAGTAAAGAGCGTGAACTAATTAAACACTTATGCTTTAATTACGTAAGAAAAAATTTCATTTTTACTGTTAATACTTACGTGTACAAAAGAATATAACATAAATGTAAAATGATTTAAGAGTTTACAGTCTCAAAACCTGAGACAACATAATTGCGAACTTAATAACATCTGTAACTAAGTAATATTCTTTAATTTTACTTACCGTGTAGGTTTCTATCCAGACTGAATTTTCGGCACGTTCACACATAACGTTCCGTGTACACTTTTAACAATAATATTAAACACTGTTGCATTTTATTTATATTTATGCTCACTTTCTGGTTTTGAATTTCTAGTTTTGCATTCATTCGCGATGTTATATTCACACTGATACACACCATCACTAATGCATTACTCCATAACTGGCTTAATTGTTTTGTTGTTTTAAGTTGTTACATTTCATAAAAGATTTTCTTTTCGTACTATTTTTAATCGGCTGCTAAATAATTGAAAGTTCCGTATTTCCAAAAATAAAGCAGAGAAAAATTAATTGTTAAATTTTTTTTTTGTAAACTCAAAAGGACAACTTCTCATTTGGTTTGAAAATAAAAGCTTTAATTAAAAACTAATGTTTTAATGAGGTAACGTAATTGTTGAAAAAGATAGTTCTGGAATGTATTTAATTTTTTGTAAACAAATATGGGTTCGTGTAAGATTAATATAATAGCATTGATTCAAAAATAAAATTTTATACGAATAATACATATTTTTAGTTCATATTTGATAAGTGTTTAAGAACTTTTTGACTGAGGTCGAGCATTGTTCGAATTAGTCACAAATTCAACATTTTTTCAAATGCAAGGAAAATTTTTTTTGCTATTTCAATAATGATTTGTTTTACTTATATTCCATAATATTAGAAATTTTTTAATGTCAGTATGGATTAAAAACTTTCCTTATTATTTGATTAACGTATTCTTTAAATCATAATTGATTTGTGAAAATCATGATGATTTATTATGAAATCGTAAATGATTTTATAATAAATTTTTTTAAATAAGAATTGAAAGAACTGTATTAATATGAAAGAGAAAAAATTTATTTACATTATGTTTTAAGCCCTCTTAATTATTTTTATGTGGTTTCGAAATCCGCTTACATCATCAAGTGATGCAACAAAAATAAATAAATAAATAAATAAATAAATAAATAAAGTTAGATTACAAAGATTTGTTTGAAGGGACGAATGTTTTAAACGGCGTTTAAACATTTAATATTACTTTTAATGCAAAGGAAATGTAATGCTATAAAAATTTCCAAAATTTGAGTTTCATAAAAAATGTAATACAAGGGCAAATAAATTTAAATATAAGAATCTGAATGTGAAGATACAGTAAAACATAATATTAGTATTTGGGCCTTTGTTATAATGTATATTACATATTCATGAACTGGTAAAAATGTCAAATAAATAAAAATGTAATATTTGCTTATAATAAGATGTTATCAAGTTGCAATTAGGCTTTTTAAATATTTAAGATTAAATGAAAATTTTTTTTAAATTCATGAACCAAAGTAAATTAAACTTAAGATGACTCATAGATTAATCAATATCTTTTTCACATTTAAAATTTGTTTTTGAATCAAGCTATCATTTTACTATTCGCCTACAAACAAATCGATAAATCTCCAATTTAAGATAATAGAAACTCATTAAATTTTCTGATTTTTCTTAAGACACGAAATTCTTTTATAATGAGATATTATTTCAAAAAGTTAAAAAAAAATTATATTGTGATACTGAAAGAAAAACTGCTAAAAAACTTACCTAAACGAATTAAGCCAATTAAAGAACAATACAAAATTGAAAAGAACACATGTAAATATTCTTGTCTGAAGTCAATAGATAGAAAACTCTAAGTATCTACTAATTTAAAATAAACTTATTTTTTATACCTTTTTTATAATTAAACTTAAAATTCTGATATTACTTTTTCAGTTTATTGTTTTTATTATTTAATAAATAAACTGCGTGCTGCCATACTCTCATCTTAATCTGGAAAAAAATTACTTTATTATTTCATAAGATTTTGACAAATATAAAAATATTGAATTAGTTCCTTTCAAGACTGTTTTACCTTACCTGAGCAGTCATTGATTTACGAATCTTACTGTTAATGTACTTCTGAAGGTTCAGGTTTCTGAGAATGATGGTTGTTTGGATCGGCTGCGCTCAGAGGCTGAAAAACATTTTGGAAATTATTTAGCTGGATTCTTATTTTTAATTAAATTTTACAGTAACATTTTTTAAACATTTTTTAAAGGCGAAATTTCTTACGTTTTTATTTTAAAATTTTATAGAACATTTTGAGCAACTTAAATTTTATTTATGGAATAAATAATGAGAATTGTTTTTAAAATTTCATGCTTTCCATTTAAATGTCTATTCTCATTGATTACATATGTTTCACGATTAATTAAAAAATTTACAGTTCATTCAATATCGAAGCTAAAAAACTTCATGGAGCAATTGAAGATTGTTTTTTTGAAAAATTTTTTTAATTAAAAATAAATTTTGCTCATATTAGCAATTCGAAAAATATGATAACTGTAGAAAATACGTTAACGAAAACTGAGTAAAAATTGTAGTAAGAGCATTAAAATCATAAATCATACTATGTATTTGAATTTTGAAAAATATAAGACCTTTTGATGTTAGTAAACAAAAAAATGTCTCATTTATTTTTAGTTACAATATAGTATGTAAAATTAGACCTCTGTTACATTGAAATAAATATATAAAAATTTTACATTATGATTTCTACTTTTTATTTCCAATATATAAGAATATAAATTATTACTGTACAAGTAAATTATAACAATCAACAATTATTTCGCGAGCACAAATTATAAGGATAAAACATCAGTGAAAAAATATTTAAGTTTTCTTTAAATATATCAAACGTATTTTCTTCCTCAAATACTTTATTAGAATGTTAAGGAATATTTAAAACCAATAGTCAAAATTAATTAATATTAAAATAGAACGAATTCTTTCAAATAAGAATATTTTAAAAAATGAAAGTAGAATAAAATTTTAAACATTATTTAATATCCAGTTAATTTATAGTAAATTTCACTAAAAACGGTATTATAAATTGAGATTAGAAAGTCTTAGATGAATTAATTAAATGTTATTTTTTTTATAAATTTAAATTGCTGACTACATAGAATAATAAATTTTAAAAGGATTTCAAAAAAATAATATTTTATTCAGAGTAATTTCGTTTTCCGAAGCGAAAATAACAATTAACTATTATTACAATAATCTTGATGTTCATTACATGCATAAATAATAATTTAATCTAGTATTTCTTTAAATTAAGTCTTAGATATCTGAAAAAAAATTAGAAATTAAATTATTAAAAGTATGAATTAGTATAATAAAAGCTATCTAAAAACAAAAAATCATTGTATATACTACAGATCCTTAGCCACCACCGATTTTATTCTGAAAAACTGAAACCATATTTTTTCGCAAGAGGCAACTTTTTTAGGCGTTAAGAAATTCCTGGGACAAGTTGAATGAACTAATTCAAATCCGAGTAAACTTTAAATAGGAAAGCTAAAACAGTGAATATATCTTTATGTTTTATATTTGTTCATTATTTAAAAATGTTTTCTTAGTTAAAAATAGTTACTGAGGTCGTTTTATTTAACACTTATGTAACAAATATTGTTTCCGTTATAAAAATATGATTAAAACGTTAAAATGCATTTGGAAAAATTGAATTTATTTATTCCAAGAACTATTTTTTTCTGTTAAACAATTAAATGTATATACAATTGAAAATTAATAAATGTGCAAATTCATTCAATTTTTTATACATAAATATTTATTCATCACTGTTTAAATAAAATTTTTGCCCTTGCTTCAAAAGATAAAACTAAAAAAAGAAAAAAATCTTAAGCAAAGCACATTTCAATTTTAAAATTTTGTTTTTGTTAGTAATAAGAAAATGAAATCTATATATAGAAAAGTAAAAATCACCAAAGACTTTTTTTCTCATTATATTCGATTTTATTTAAAAAAATATAATATTAAAATAAAATCGAAATATTTAAATTAAATAAATATAATGAAGAAATTACTATAGGTAGACTTTTGGTTTTTGAGAAGTAAGATGTTTATGAAAATACGTGTACATGATCTATGTGTATGTGTGTATCCGTGCGTGTGTGTGAATGTTGTGTAAATATCTGTGTAATGAAATATGTGTATATATATAATATATACACATACGAGCATTCGAAAACCATCAATTTATAGAAATTGGGTTCCAGCGAATCATTTATTAATAATAATCACATAATTGAATAATTTAATTTGGTATTAAAAATCATAAAATGCAAAGTTTTATGTTTGAAAAAAATGAAGTAAAATGAATCAAGTAATACCAATAAAACATCTTACTTCTCGGTTTGAGAAATTAAGTTACCAAGGTGTGTGGGATCCCCGGGACCGAGCCAGCCGTGGCGCTAGGCGGTCCCCCAGCGCCCCCGCTCCCTACCGAGTGGGGCACCTCGTGTGGGGTTGTAGAATGGGCTTGTTGAACAGGGAGCGCTCCAGCGTAGTACCCCCCATTGATTCCTGGAACCACGAACAGAAAACATGTAAAAAAAATATATATTTACGGAATACGTAAGGGGAATTTTATATCTATTATTAATTTTTTAAGTGCCTCAACCAAATTTTAGTCTTCTTGTAAACTGCCCTAAAACTTTAATTTTACCTTCAGGATAGCCTGCACTGGACAGAAAATATTCCTTATTAACACAGTTCCTAAGACAGTCAGGTATTCGTCCTACAATAGCTCTTCGAATTTCACTTGCAGCCATTTCTCTAAGTTCCGTACAAGAGGCGTCTGAGTAAAAAGCAGCATGAGGTGTACATAATAAATTGGGAGCGTCTTTTAACGGACCTACAAAAAAACAAAAAGTATTGCAGACTTTTCTACACCAAATCATTATTAACTAAAGAATGATTTAAAAGTAAATAATGATTACAATTAATAAAAACAATACAGAAATGTTATTTAATAATATCGTCTAGTAACAATAAAAATATTTGAAAACAAGGTGAGATAAACAGCCCCACTCAAAAGAAAAATTCAAATAAATTTAAAAAATTTTAAAGCACTTTAAAGTTTAAATCACTTTAAAATTAAAACATTTGATGGCCATTGAAAGTTAAAACTTGAAATATGGGCATCATGAACATATAACGTTTTTGCTCGTTTCCTTTTATATTTTTATATTTATATTTTTTATTTTTCCATTACGTTTATATTATATTTTTACTTTTTCCAGATAATTAAAATTTTGCCTTTTTTAAAAATTATCTATAACATTCGTTATGAGAATTGTCGGTTTAAAATATAAATTCGCTTACAATCCAACAATCATTAATATATAATATTGATGAAAATCATAAGAATTTTAGAATTTTAAAGAAAATATTAATTTAATATAAAATACATAAAATTAGCAACGAATGTTTATTTATTGATTTGATGTTTTAATTTTAAAGTTATATCCTTAAATACTAGCCATCGATTGTGGAAGTTTTACATCCACAATTCGATGTTACTCACACGACTGACCCTGGAATACATTGTAAGGTTCATTCTCGTGAACATCTAATGCAGCGGCTCGTATCCGACCCTGCTTTAGTGCAGCAGCTAAACTGTCATCATCTACCAGACCTCCTCTTGCAGTATTCACCAAGAAAGCTCCTAAAAACCAGAAAGAGAAATTAAAACATACTTGGTGAATATAGAATATTTATTCCATATTAATGTTTTATTTAACTGACTAAATATTCGCATAATTATTAACAAATTAAACAAAATGTCAAATTTACCTGGCCTCATTTGTTTAATAGTATACTCATTAATAAGATGGTGGTTATGTTCGTTGAGAGTGCAATGCAGTGAGACGCAATCACTCTGGAAGAGTAAATCTTGTAGGGTGTAGACACGAGTCAAACCCAAACTCTTTTCTATTCCATCAGGAAGGTATGGATCATAAAATATCACGTTGAATCCAAAAGCTTTAGCTCTCAACGCTACCGCCGAGCCTATGCGGCCTGAAATGAAAATTTTTAAATAATTTTTCAGAAAATATATTAATTATCGGTTGCACCATTGCTGCTTCACAAAAAGACAAAAAGGCGTCTCTCTCTCTCTATCTATATATCTAATATATATAACATTATATAACATATATATATATATAGAGAGAGAGAGAGAGAGAGAGAGAGAGAATAAAATTATTAAGATAATGATGATTTTTCTTAGAGTATTATATTTGCTATTGAATAACCATATGAAATATGCTGGATTGTATTATATGTTTCAAAATTCATATGTTGGAACTTAAGTTTTAAAAAATAATTCTTCTTCTTATTACTATTATTATTTCAAAATTGCCAAATTGGCTTAATATTTTGTGCTAGCAATTTCAGCATATTTAAATTACATCCAACAATTACATTTATTTTTGAATTTTATAAGAAAATTTTCTCGAATTTTATATATAAAATAAAATAAAATTTCATTCTTATTAGTTTGTTCTAAAAATAATATAAAGTTCATTTAACATCCCTATAATTAACTTTATTATGTGGATTGAAAGGGGTTTGCAGTTCTTAACAATAATGAAATAAATTTTTTATAAAACAAAACAGAGATATTAATTTAAAATCAAAAATACATTGCATATTTTTCCTTTTCTAAAAAATCACAAAACTATGAAAAAATATATACTTAACATCCTATATATAATGCGGAAGTTTTTTTTAAGGTTTTTTATTATGTCTTTTACTACTTTACAATATTTGTTAAAAACATTTGAAAACTAATATAAAACAATGGAAAAGTATACTATGCAATTGCAGATAAAAGTAGATCATATTTTTGTAGGGATCATCATAAGAGAATATTGTTTTTTAAGTCATGGCGTTGTAACGTTTGAAAAATATTGATTTGAATATAAAAAATAGTTTTAATAAATATTAATAATATGATTATTTTTAAATCTGACAACATTACATGAAGGAATCGAATTGCAATCAATCTTGCATGAAAATTCAAATCTTGTTAGAAATTCTATTATTTCGATATAATATTTCAGTAAAAAGTTATCATCCGTTCATGTATTCAAATAACATAATTCAATTACCTAGTCCTACAATACCAAGAGTGTCCCCGCGTATTCTTGCGCAACCTTGAGCAGCCTCACGAACTTGTTCAGGCCCTGTGAACTTTTTTCCTTCGCGAACCATATTTGCAAGCCAATAAGTGCGTCTATACAAATTAAGTATGAGACAGAGAGTTGTATCGGCTACTTCTTCGACGCCATATCCCGGTACATTACAAACTGCAATTCCAAGTTCACCTGCAGCCTGCAAATATATACAATTATGAGTAAATAATAAAAAAAAATTATTGACGAATACGACTCGAATGTTTAACGTTAATGTTCTCGCTAAAATCAAATACTTTTACAGAATAAGATATTTCTCATTTCACTTTACAATTCATATTTTTTTAACATTTTGGAATAGCATGATTTATTTCTTATCAAATAAATTGCTGTTTAAATTTCACAATTGTCAATAACTAAAATATTAAAACAATTAACGTGGAATTATTTGGCATTGATCGTGAATTTATTATTAACCATAAAGTTCTTGATACGAACATGTGACTTGAATGAGAATTGTAGATGTTAAATCATGAATTTAAAGGAATAATTGCAATAGTAATATGAAACTGAAAAGTGAAAAGTTGTAACTTTGATAAGAATTTTTTAGCATATGTGAGTTGAATATTGAACATTTTGAGTTAACGCCCTAATTTACTCTTTGACTTTAATTCCTAAAATGCTTTATCAATAATAAAACTGTAACGCTCTCTAATTGCCAGAAATAATAGTCAGATTTATCAGTTTAAAGGGATAACCATCCCTTTAAAGATACAGATAAATAAACATGCTATCCAAGAAGAAATTAAATTTTATGGTGCTAATAAACCGGTTGCCAAGAAATGGGTCAACAGTATGAATAAAATGAGCGATTTTAAAATAGACCTAAAATATTTGCATAGATTCTAGTATCAAATCATTTACTGTAGCCAATTTTTTTTTATTAGGTTACCTTAACATCGATATTATCCACTCCAGAACCAATTCGAACTATAATTCTCAGCGTTTTGAATTTTTCGAGATCTTCTTTTGTAAGTATGATAGTATGCCACATCAGGGCCCCAACTGCTTCATTTAATACCTATAATTGTTTGTAACCATTAAATTAAGATTATAAAATAAATCATTAAAAGAAACATACTTACGAAATCTTATATCTAAGATTTATAAAACGTAATAATTCTACGTGGTAAAAATATTAATTTATTCAATCCTATTCAATAAATCTTTAAGTCAATTTTTTTCCACCCTAATTCCTCTACTTTTTTAAAAAAATAATATTTACCTTTTCATGTATTTCCGACGTGCTTTGAGCATCGCAAAATGCGACTGTCGCAACATCTTTCAAGATTGGCATCTCGATGGAACAATCCCGTCCGTCTAAAAGGGCGACAAGGGGCCTGGTTTGGAGAGGCCCATTTGCTATGGGCCCTCGCACATCCAATCGCGGCCTTTTAGGCAACATCTTTCGTTTGTCCATCCCCTCCAGTGTGAACGGTTTTAATTAAAACGTTTGTTTCAAATAAAAGAAAATCAAATAACACTTAAAACACCTATATTCTTCGCGAAAATAACTGCATCACAAAATAAATGTTTTTAATTATTATTACTCATTGGACCTTATCCTGAATTCAGCGCGCAACAATATGAATATCGGGGAGACTTCGATAAAATTTTAACTTTTTTTTTGAGTAATATACTACATGAAGAGTTTGTCTTAAGAGAACGACTTTGAAAAAATCACTTTAAAATGTTAAACAAAAAATTTTATCTTATGAATGAATAACGATAATTTGAACCCTTGGAAAAGTCTTTCATACTACATAGCTTCTTTAGTATCGCTTGTTAAAATTCTAAGATTTTAAGTTCCTTCGTTTATTTTCTAATTTTTTCGGCAGAAAATAATAAATAATAAGTTTCAATTTTTGCTTTTAAAAACAATATTCATAGTAAACTTAAATCGTATACTTTGGCCAATTCAAGCTGTACACAGCTAAAAATTTTTAATTTTTAATTACTGAGGTACATGCTTATGATCTTATAATTTTTCCATTCTTTTGAAAGAATTTATTGACTAATAAATTACTTTAATTGTATAATTAGACACAATTCTTAAAAAATAATTTTTCCCGAATAATTTTAACAAATCCTGATGATTTACTAAAGGTTATAACAATAGTATTAAAAAAGAAAAAAATGTATGTTTGTTTAATCAAATTCAAAATGTTCTCAATTAAGAAAAATGAAAAATTTTCCATAGATGTTGTTCTTGTAATTATTATAAACTTAAATACTAACGCTTACAGGAACAAGTATAATTTCATATTTATAAACATATTTAATATTTTTAATAAATCAAGCAAATAATTCTTCAACACAGAGTGATTATTTAGTTCTTGTTAAATGATTTGGTGACTTAGGACTAGTGAACTAGTGAATCATTGTTTGTATTGCTTTTTATCTAATCTAATGGTCCTGCAGTTGCAAAATAAGAAATTTTTGAGTTTGACAATTTAATTTGCGATAACTTCAAAATAAACTTAGGCCGTGAGGTTTCTAGAAGTCTTCTAGAAGTAGAATAAGGCGCATAAATAACTATACATGAGGTTACTGCTTCATAAAAAATACTATTTAAGGAAAAAACAGATATAATGTGATCCACTGAAAAATTTTTGAAGATTATTTAAAAAAAAATAAGATGAATTTGGGAAAATATATCAGAAACCTGCGCTGCAAATTAATAATACTATTAATCTGAAAGAAAATTAAATTCTGTCAAATTTACTGAAAGTAATGTCGCGCGAAATTCAAGGTTGATCCAATGGTGTCAAAAACTGATTACATGGGTATAAGAATTTTATATCCACCAATCATTGTTATAAAACTGAAATTTAAAATTATTATTTTTTGCACTTCACTGCATAACTATACCTTCTTATTATTGAAGTCAGCCGATCTCAATAAAATTCCGCGATACACTTAAATTCCGGTTTGTAGTATTTCTTCATTTTAAAACCTACAACAAAACAAAGAAACAAAAAAAACAAACATTCATATATTTTGGATAAATTCGGATATATTGGAATGGCATATTATGTTAGGATGTAGAGATATTGCAGCTAATAGGAGAAATAGTAAAAAAATTAATTATTCAAAAAGATTAATAACAACATAAATAAAAACATTACATCAACAACTATTATTTAAGAATATTCCATAAGAATTAAATCTTACAATTATTGAAAATGTGAAACGACGATATGGTTTAAAGAAGAAAATTAAATCTTATGTATAATAAACTATGAATTAGTTAATATCTAAGAATCTGAGGAAATCAATAACATAAGTCTCCTAAGAGTTCAAATCTAATAAATTTTTTTGTGATATAAGTTTCAAATTTATTGCGATTATACCTAAATTAAAACAAAATGAAATTGTACAAAAACGAACAGTTTTTCGAGTTTTAAATAAAAATCCACATTCTGGTGGATACCAAATTGCCTATTTATAAGGATAACGGCGTAAAGACTACTGCCGCGAAAGGAAAAGAGGACAATGATAAGCAATATCCCAACTATAAAATTATTAACCAGAAATAGAAAACGAAACCCGCTTCGTCATTCTAAAATTATATTTAATACATAATATTAAATACAAAATTTTATTTTTTCTATCTCTGTCCGAAAACATCGCTTTAAATGAGCTGCTGTAAATGAAGAGATGAGAAAAGAACAAATATAAATGGCGGCAAAGCTTTGCAATATAATGTTAATAAATGTAATGGAATTCTTTAAATAAATCTTAGTTACAGCCTTTATCAAAATTTAAAAGAATGGACAACACAGACAAGCTCTTAATAGTGAGAAGAAATAATAGAATAAAGTTATAGTAACTTTCGCTCAAGTATAAAATCATATTTCACAAATATTACTTATTATACAAAGTTTTTGAAACTGGAAAGTTTTAAGCAACTGTTGCCAGCAAACTTTTGAGCATCGTTGACGAATCTAATTTGTTATAAAGACTGATATCAGTATTACTTTTAAATTTAAACGGAACTTTTCTTATGGTTCTCACAAACTTTCACACAAACAGTTTAAAATAAAAGGAAATGGACTCTCATGATGAATTCTCAATGGTAAATGTCTTCTAAATAGATTTTCAGAAAAAGTTTCATCATTTTTAAATAATTTTTTTCAAAAAAAAAAAAAATGGGAAAAAGATAAAAAATTACAATATTAATAAATCGTTCAATTCAATACTTTGTATAAAGTAAGAGCTTTGTCGTGAAGCCAACACGGTGCGTTTTCAAAGTGATAATATTAAGATTGAGAATTAAATTTTAATTAAGAAATAAATATTTTTCAGTTTTTAGAGTTTTAACTCAATTCAAATTTTTTAAAAATTCTTTGCGCCTAAAACCCAAGCTATTTACTTTAATCATTGAAGACTTTTAAAATAACTTATGTGATTTCCACTTCTTGTCTCATATTAAAACAGTTTCTATTTTTTTTTACTTCTAGATAATATTGCACTTTTGGGGACTTTATAGCTAATTTATTTGTCAAAAGAAAAATAAGTTGTCACATCAGGAATAAAACAAAAAACTTAAAGTAGTATTGATTAAATAAACAAATTAAAATTATATATAGTGTCAAATTAGATGCATAAGGATTTATTAAAATTAGAGAATGGAATTATAAAAAAGATAGGGCTGCAGTAGGAGGTAAATAAGTATCTTATGCAAGTCCTTAAGAAACATCTATCAAAAAGTATAGTAATCTATTGTTCAGGTTTACAAATCAAAGGCAAAAATAATCGGAGGCCAATTTTTTTATAATCAAATTTACGCGCATATCAAGAAAGGCGCTAGTAAGCGTTTCACGTTAAAGAAATGAAGAAAAAAATTCGGATAAAAGAACTATAGCCAAGAAACCTACTGATCAGCAAATTGCCGATTAACAGAATCGTCTCCAAACATTCAAGTTTAACTTTAATCCGAATCCAAGAGAACTTCAGAAGTTCAACGAGACAAGTTTCCCATTGTTCAGTAAAATTCCCATTTAAAGAACCTCTTTTCTCCCCTGTGACCACACTGAATACAAAAGTTAGTTTTACCGATTTCAAATAGCTCATCTAGTTCCAAGCCCTTTTCTTCAATCTTTCGAATGTCGAATATCATGAACACAATAAAAAAAATACATATTTATCCGATTATTAACAAGAAACTTTATTCATTTGCAGGAATTTTTAAAATTCTGAATGCTCTTAAACATGTCAAATAAAATTATTAAAATATTCATCTCGGACATTTTTCATATTAGCCCCTGATCGAATGCAAGTTATTTACTTAATTATAAAACAATTTTTTTTACAAAAAGTCTAATAAATTTCCTATTCAAACACATAATTCTTACATAAGCAAATTGAAATCAATTTCTTATTTTATGTTTTTTATTTCCCTTTTATAGTTTTGCTATGCTAAAATCCATTGAATTTCAGTATAATTTAAATTTTTTTTTATACAATAAATAAAATATTATCGAAGAACTGTACTTAAAAGTTTTATATAAAAATATTGTTTTCATAAAAAAATATAAAAATAATTCTCATCATTAAAGTTCGGAAAAAATGTTAAAGAAAATATATACATTTCTTGTTAGTCTTTTAATTTTTCCCCAACGACCCGCATCATTTTTTAATTTGAGTCCTTGAATATTCTTCTTAGAAGCAGACGTTGTAATATAGTATTGTAATATAATTCAACTAAAATATAAAGCGTTAAATTTTATTTTTCTTTTCGTAAATTTTAAACATTTACTTGCTTTAGCAATAAATGATACGCAGTAAAATTCTTTTTAAGCTTAAAACAAAAGTATATTT
>JAOWBB010000007.1:2208072-2239074 GCA_028565995.1 Ricinus marginatus | reverse complement strand
ATTCACGTTAAATTCCTTTAAATACTACAATTTTGGTGATGGGAATTATAATTTTTATTAAAAATAATAATAATAATCTTTTTAATGATTAATTGATATACGACGATTTTTATGACGAGAATTGATAATTTTTTATTATAAATGGTAATATGAATGAATGGTAATAGTATTCACGTTAAATTCCTTTAAATACTACAATTTTGGTGATGGGAATTATAATTTTTATTAAAAATAATAATAATAATAATAATCTTTTTAATGATTAATTGATATACGACGATTTTTACGACGAGAACTGATAATATTTAAATAAATGATAATTAATATTAATAAATGATAATGATAATTATGTTTAATTATTTTAAAAATTACAGTTTTTGTGATGGGAATGATATTTTTTAACTAATAATAATAATGATAATAATAATAATAATCATTTTGATGATAATAAATTGAAGGATGACAATTTTTGTGATAGGAAAGATAATCCTATAAGTAAGCAATAAATAAATAATTATAAATTAATACAATATATATGTTTAATTAATTGTTGAATTAATGTTTGAATTGAAGGTTGAAAATAACATTTTTTGTAATGAGAAAGGTTATATTTTAATAAGTAATAAAAATAGAACGTTAAATTAGATGAAATATAAAAAATTTTTCATAACAGAAATAATAATTTTGTAATGATATAATAATTAAATGGTAATTAATAATTACTTATGGTAATATTGATGTTTAATTGAAATATGAAATTTTTGTAATGGAAATTGAAATAACAACAACAACAAAAAAAAATAAATAATAATAATAATAATAATAATAATAATAATAATAATAAAGATATATATCTAAAGAGTTTGATGCTTTTTTTTTTTAATATATGCAGGATAACAGGCGATTTTATCATTTTAAAATGTCTTCTCCAAAGATTTTATCAATGAAATATGGAAAAGAAGTCGTTTGGTGCTTTTAATTCATTGTTTGAATTTTTTAAATTTTCCAGCAAGAGCGTGGAAAGGACGAAATCTTTTTCTTTTTTCTCAAAATGCCACTTTAGATCCGGATTTCGAACATGGAAAGGGCCAAGAAAAAGTTTTAAATTCCACCCGACGTGTACTTGACGGGAAACTTTTCTCTCTTTCCGGTTTTCATTGTCGGAAAATCAAAAAAAAAAAAAAATGATATTTAGGAGGATCGGAAATTAAATGAGACCTTTTGACCCATAGAATTTACTTTTATTTACAATAAAAATACACATGATTTTACATAAAATAAAAGAGAAAATTTACCTAGGACAGTTCTTAAAGGCACACACCGTAAGTTAACCGCTTGTGATGCATCGAGTGCCTACATCAAAGAATTTGGAAATTATTTTCCTTTTTTTTCGCGGAGCTTACACAAAATCAAAAAATATCAGAGAAAACATGTCGAAAAATCTTAGGTTTTCTTGATTTTAAGCAAAAAGAGCAAAAGGTTCTCGCATCACAAGCGTTTTCACAACCAGCTCTCATTTAACGACCAAGACACCCAGGAGGATTGAAAAAAAAGAAAAAAGATGACAAAACGCTCCTCACTCATCAATAATATAAATAAATTGAATGTCGATAAAAATCACATGTAATAAAATAAATATTCTCTAATTTCTTTTCTTGATTTTTTTTTAAATTAACTACTTAAGAATTTCCCAATTCGATTATCTCATTAACATTTTTCTTTTGTTTTTTAAATTTATTTTTTTCGAGCACAACATAAAACATAAATTTTTTTTAACGTTAAATAATGTAAACATTAAACGAAGGACATCGAAATACGCGCCACACCTCAAATTGCGAGACATCGTCCATTCTCTGGCGAGAAACAAATCCTCTGTTCCAGATAAAATAATTACAATTTTTTTTTAATGAAAGTTAGGAATGTCATAAAAAGCACACATATAAAATGTTCATCGAACGTTAATTAACTGATATTATGTTATGTAATTCTATACATTAGGAAACAATACACCAACCAAATCGTTGATGTTGCTTTATATGTTTTATAAATAATAATAACCATACATTTATCTGGAAAAACTAATTTTATACATAAATACTCACATACCTCTACATTCGTACACACACATAAATATATGCATCACATGCACACATATTTTTTTATTTGAATTGACAATCAAATTCGGCGTTTACACGAAAACCGATTCCGTACTTATGGTAATTTATGCAGGATAAATTAAATTAAGTACACAAAATAATGCGAAATGTTGTACAAACGATAACATTCATTCCACTTTTTTGCTTTTATGTATGCATAAAGCCATTCCTCAACTTTCTGCTTTGCAGTTTAATTGAGGAAAATTAAATTATGATGACTTAAAAAAAAAAAAAAAATAATAATAATACATAAAAGAAAAAATTAGTTTTTGTGTTGGCTTCCAGATAAAGTCTTTGTACATTTTATTCTCATTTTTCAAGTCTATATTAAACACAAAATATTCATTTAGAATGTATAAGACTCCTGCAATCGAAACTCAATTCATAGATAAACGAATATTGTGTTGTCATTCTAATGCATTTAAGTAATTCAAATAATCGGTTATCTAAACGCGTTTCAAATGCAAGAGATTTTTTTTTTTTTTTTAAATCTTAATTTTTATATTTGTATACATAAAAACTGAAATATAGTTGCGGCATGGTTGTACAAATTATCGACCTAACGATCGCTTTTCTGGTACTTGATCAAAAAGCATTTGACAGAGTCCAGTAGGCGTTGACTTTCAGAAAAATCGAAATTATTTTAAATATAACCATTAAGTTATATTGCTTTTTATTATTCTTGATAGCATTTGATTATTCAGATGCACAGTCCGAGGTGACAACTGTCAAAACGGCGAAACTGAAGCCGTATTTGGGTATAATACTCGCGAATAAAGCGCCTTCATAACCAGTCTTCATGTTTGACGGTCGAACTTCGCCACTTGTTTTAATTTACTTCTGCTTAAACGAAACATTTTTTTTTCTTTTTTTTACAAAATATCTATGAGGGAGCCTGCGACCTGTCGGTCGAGTCCTTCGGGGATTTCAACATGGAGGAAAGCGCATGAAAAATTAAAAAATTCAGTAATTTCGACCCCCGGGAGTCGGAAATGGACTTGAGGTGGTCTCTTCCGGTTTCCGCAAAATGATTTCCATCACTGACGATGGATGCTACCTCCCGAGAATCACGCTGGAATACGTAAAAGTTACTTAATGGACTAGAGTTTGGCGTATGTTGGATGAATTGGAGAGGGAATAAGCTAGTTTTAAAAGCACCAACACGGGTACCATTTGTAAATCCGCATTCTAACTACATCCCGGTGGCATTTAGAAACAGGTACGACTTGGAACGCGAAGACTAGGACCAACCTGAATAATTATCCGATTGCAATAAATCATTTGAATAAATTCAAGTCAATTAAAAAAAATATATTAATTTCGTAATGGACTTCAATTTTTTTGATTCATCATTGATCGACTTGAGGACACCATCGTCTTTTTTTGATTTTAAAGAAGAAAAAAATGAATTTAATTCTTCGATGGGCAGATTCGAAACAAGACTCTCTTTCCGTCTCGATTCTACGACAGCCTTACTCCTTATACAAAATGTCGTGGCACAAGGGGCATCTGTCTTGGACGTAAAGCCACTTCCTGAGACACACGCCATGAAAGAAGTGATTGCATCGCGTTATTTTCGCAGTTTTCATCTCCTGAAAGCAAATCGCACAGAGATCGTCGAGATTGCTGATTTGCTCGTCTGTCGCTTCCGGCAGTGAGTTTATCTTGCTCACCGCGGTCCTCCTCTTGATGAAGGAGCTCCATCCTGCTCTGGCCTCACACCATATGTTAAAATACGCGTGGATGCACATCATAACGGCGCGGACGGCCCCTCCAGACTCGAACACCAAAATCCACGCCCCGTTCAGAAAGAGGAAAATTCCGAAGAAAAACTCGACCGTGTTACCGAAAGCGCGAATGTAATACACGTAGTCGTCAAGGCGCTCCCAGAAGGTGCTCCGGTATGCGTCAATCAGGAACAGAACGTACAGGGCAAGAGACACGAGGACCTTTACGATTACTTCGATGCTGAATGCGGTCACGGCCAACAGCCAAGTGCTCGTCTTTTGATCCGACCACAAATAATACAACAGGCTGAGGGGGAACACGATCAAGAAACAGCAAACGGCCAAAGCGCGAAAATGCCTGTGGAACGAAGGGTTATTACTCGCACTAAGCGATAGCAAAAGAGGATTCACGATATTGTGGATGAAATGGAGAACGGCTGCGCAAAGCAAACACAAATTCCTTCCCAACCGAATGAATCTCTTCTCCGGATCCAGTGAGGTCAAGCCAGTCTGTAACGATAAAATATAGAATAATATTGCGGAAATGGTCCCGATGCTCTTGTCATCCTCGTCCTCGGTCAGAAGAATCCACTGAAAGAAGCAACCGATGTAGTGGCAAATGTAACTCACTATTGAAGTCATACCTAAAAGAGCTGTCACAGTCTCGCAACCGGTCGTTAACAAACTCTTGCAAACCGAAAATAAAGCGGAGAGAGCTAAATGATCGGAATTTATCGCTTCGTTCGATTCGTCCGCACGATTATTTTCCATTAGGAGGGCAGCGGCATGCTCTGCCACGCGAAGAAGCCAAAAAGTGCGCAATATGCAAGGGACATTCAACCGAAGCCACTCCGTTTCGACCAACGCGGTTAAACCGAAGTTATTTATAACATTGCGGGAGTGCTGGTAGCCGCTGTAGATCGTCTGCACCACTGTCACTGCGCTGTACCACACAACGAACTTAACCATCGCCAGGGGCAGAAGAGCCGCGAAAACGGGCGAGTGCAGGAGCACGGCCTCCGGTAGCGGCAGCGGAACCAACGCCAGAATTGACGGTGCCAGGAATGATACCGGTAGCGCTTTATTCAGCATCGGATATTTTGGTCCGACATACGAATACGTAAGCACAAATAAAAAGGATAAGAAAATTTGAAGAACATAGTTTAGCAATACAATGAATCTCACCGACGTCGGATTTAGTAAATGAATTAAATTTAAACTTAATATATCTTCTATTATACTGAGATGAGTTCCGTCAATGTTCACTCTCGCTGTCATGGTAAATATATTTGCCCAGTAAGAGACAAATACTACTCCCACACATACTGCATATGTGTAGACTTTGAAGAGACGCTGGAATGAAAGCAGGAACACGCAAATAGCAGACATGCATCCTGAAAGCAAAAAAGAGCAAAATAAATTTTGAATATGAAAATTTTTCTTTTTCTCCTAAGAGAGCAAGAAGTGTTTTAATATTTTCCCTTAGACAATCAAATTTTTAATAATATGACACATTTATATTAAATTCCTGAAAATTTTATATCTTTCTACACAAAAGCAATGGCTTTTACTAAAATATCATTATAAGCTGAATGGAAAGCTATATTGTCAACATAACTTTATTATTTTTATACCTCTTCACTTGGAGAGAAACAATGTTATCTTTAACAAAAATTCTCACTTTCTTTAAAACATAAATATATTTAATTAAATTTTTTTCTTAAATTCATCCTAAAATTTGAAATATTTTGACAGAAAATCATTTACAAAATAAATATTTTTTATATATTTCTCCCATAAATGTTAAAATCAATTTATTTAATCAATCAAGTGAATTTACTTTATTCAAAATATTAATTCATGCTATTAAGCAACTATAAATTACAATGACAAAATCAAGAAAGTTCTTGAGCAAGATGTTGCATTGTGAATTGAGTAATTCAATAAATATTGAGACCCTTTTTTTTCTTTTGTCTTAAAATGAATTTAAAAAATGCAAATATAAAAAAATTTTTATTCTTGAATAGTACTTTCACATTAAAGCAAAATTTTTAAAAATAAAGGCTGGGAAAAAAAAGCAATGATTTTAAAAACTTCGAAAAAATTAAGTTAACCTAACTTGGATAATAATAAAAGTCAAAACATCTCTTTTAGAACTAACCTAAACAAGATAAAAAGAGTTTGACAAATGTTACTGTTAACGATTTGTAAAACTCTATGTCAGGTTTAATACTTCCTTCTGTTAACATTTCATATAAAGACGAAGTGCCATTTCTTGGAGTTAGACGTATTTGTCCTGATAAACCAAGTCTTGCTCGAAGCAGTTCATCAATCACAAATAAAGGAGGAACCCTTAAAAGGATATCGACTAAAACAACCAATTTCGTCATTAAAGACATTTGAATCTGTATGTAAAAATATGTTACCACAACTTTAAATTTTAACAATAAAATATTCACAATGACAATTCTAACTTCTTTTTTCCTTTTCCCCTTGATTTTTGGAAAAGAAATTGATCTTTAATGTTGCCAACTTCTGAACCTTAATTAAGTTTTGAAACAATTTGTTCAATGGCAAAGTAAATGTCAAATATATATCATATTTAAGCATGGGTTTTATTTTTTATTTTTATAAAATATAAAATAGGCATTTAAAATAGTTATATAAATGTATTAATCATGAAAAGGTTCTGATGAGAAATGGAAAGTTTGGAAATTGTAAATTTTTATTTGCATTTGCTGCGTTTAATATTTTAATTAAAAGAAAAAGACTATGCAAAACTTCACACTTTCTTATAATTTTTTCGAGGAAAAGACATGATTTTGTAACATATAACTGATTGGAATAATTTTTTGTACTTCCTTAACAATTTATTAAATGATTTTTATTTACATGAACGTATAACATAATTGTATTAATTTAACTTGCAAATAACACATATTTAAACGAATTGGTTTTGCTTTAGGAAATATTTTGTAAATTAATGTATTTAATAAATGAAAAGTAAAATAATGCATTTTTATCACTTTAGCATTTCATTAAATAAATTTTTTATCATTTCTTGAAAATTTTATTTATTCAAAACTTTATTTTTACAATGTGATTTAGAAAATAATGAATAAATTAACAATTTGTGTGCAGTTTTAAAAGTGTTCAATATACATAAGTTTTAATAAGCATTTTTTTCATTGCTACTTTTATAATGTAATATTTCCCACAAAATTTTTAAGCTTTTATTCATTGTTATATTTTATTGATTTTTTATGATTATTTAAATGTTTTTTTATCTTTATTTTGATTTTAGTGTTTAATTTTATTTATAGGTTATCTCTTACATTGATTCAAACTAATAAGTTTCCATGTATAATCATTTTAAAAAAAATGAATTTCACTTTTTAAAAAATCAGTAAATTTCTATTTTACAAATTTAATTTTTAAAAATTTATTAAAATAAATAAAAGACTTACTATTTATACTGTTTAATTTTCTTTGATGTTCTTAAAATTCCAAGAAATTTAATTTTTAAATGTTAGTAACAATTTATATGTGTATAATATTTACTTAATGTCATTCATTCTAGAAATTTGAGTATGATATATGGGTTATGTTTCCATTGAAATTAAATTTTATATTATGTAATTCTAATAGTAGATCATCAAATTATAATTCACAACATTACTAAATTATAAAATATTTTTCCTTATTTCACATTTCAATAATATATTACTGACATTTAATCCACATTTATTACTTTTCAAAATTGAATTCTCTAAAAAATTTATATGTAATGTGTTATAGATTGGTCTTATTTGTTCTCTTTTTGAATTTAAAACAATTACTATTTATACATTAGTTGCCATATCTTATAATGTGATAGGGACATTTTTTTTTAAAAGATTTTCCATATGATTATTTGAAGATAGTATTGGTTAAGATTAGACTATGTGAATTCTAATCCATGAGATAAATTTAAATTTTTTATTGTTATGGCATATTGTATTCGTTTTTAATCATTGAATTTATTTTAATTAAAATACTTCTGTAAAGTAAAAAAATTAATTTTTTTGCTCATAATAAATTTTAAAAAAAATTAAATTCACGATTTTATTATCCTGATTTACGTTAATTTTTAAAAATAAAAAATTAGTTGCATTTCAGGAGAATAAGCATGAGAAATATTCCCTATTTAATTTTGTGCGTGAGAATTTGAAGGGGAACGATTAATTGCCTCTTTGGAAGACAAAAAATATTTAATACGGGGAATCAAATATTAACCTAAGATTTCTCTGTTGCATCCAAATCCTGCTGCCACATTCGATGTAAAAAAAAAAAAAAAAAAAAAAAAAAAAAACGAACCGAATTGAATTGTTGAGGCCTAAGTCTGATATTATAATTCAGGCCGTGAATGGATTAATAGAATTCCTATAAAAGCCGTAGATTACCTGAGAGATGAAAAGGAACTGCGGAAATTCGATTTCTTTGGTCGGAGAGTTATAAATCATAAGAAACCATTTCCTGAAAACTTTCGGTTGGTAACCCCTAAGCACGAAGTTGGGAACCCTGGTCTCAGTTATGGAGTTTTATCACAAAATGACTCATTTCAGCTATGACAGACAACCGGAAATTGGAATAAGAAATTCGGGCGTAAATGAAAGATAGGAGGATACTGCGAATTTCTCCACTGATGCGCCGCATCATGCAGAAACCCTTTTCAGCTCGTCGACGCAAGACTTGCGATGCAGCAAGCTAATTTTGCATGTCATCAGTGCCTCATTTTTTGGCGTCAAGCAGTTTTTTTTTTCTCTTTTGCCGAAGGGATTTTCTCTTTTTCGAAGCACAATATAAAATTATCGCTTAAATTATTCCAGCAAACGGTCGTTGGCATTCCTTTTTGGATGCGACAATTCACCGTATGGTAATCTGATATTTTTAACGACATTTAAAAATGTGGTTCTTAACCGAGGTCTCAAGATTTTGTTAAATTAATAAATGAAATTGTGCGATATCGAGATTTTTTTTTTTTTTCAAATTCCCTTGCCACCAAAAATGGAAGTTGTTGTACATACAATCGAAATTTTCACTTCCAGCCTTTTTTGTTTGAACGCTTTGTTTATTGCCGTCGGTTAGCGACAAACAAACGATACAGCGCTGTCGACGGAAGGTGCTCTTTTGTACTGGAACGTCGATGCCTTGCGTTGCACGCGAATATGCACGAATTTCCAGAAGGATTGTTAAGGGCGGCCCGTTCGAACGATTCGTTCACTTTCCTTTGCTTCAAAAACTTACAAGTCAGATTTTGTTACGGTGAAGTACTGTCAGACGGTGAATAAGTCGGCGGTGGCTGAACGCGGGGGTTCGTCGGTGACGGCACAATTCGCGAAGAAAATAAGCCGTCAGAAAGGCGAGGCGGGCGAGGTTCCGGATCCGGAGACGCGAACGTTGCACCTTCCCTTTGCCGTACTTGCAATGCGCTCCCCTGTCGGCGATCTAGCTTCGGGCTGGCGAATTCGGGTTTTCCGCATTACGAAATTCCGGAGTGCAATTGCGGAAGGCAGAAAAAGTAAAATTTTACAAGGAAGACAGTAAAGGAAGCTTTATAAAAGAGAAAAGCGTTTTCTCCCGCTTTCCCAATCCATCTATTCAAACCCAGAAGTTGTTTTCCCATTTTCTCCTTCCCGCCCCGCTCTCCTCGCCGCAAGTATTGAAAATTGTAAGCACGCCCATCAACTTCCGGTTCGACACAACGAGTAGGAAATTACACAACTATTTTCAAATAGCAGACGACGCTTCAACTTCAGCCATTCGCTGATAACAAATTCTATGGTCGGTTTATTGTACGTCACCATATTTGACGTCGGGAGAATACCCCTTTTGCTCGAGCTTCTCCTCCCGTTCCGAAGCCTCCGAGATTCCGAAATCGGTTTTGTTAAGGGCTTTCCGCGCTGATCCCTTTTTTTTTTGCCGCCCCCCCCTTCCCGTCTCGGCCCCCGTTTTTTGACGTCTAAACGCAATTATTGAATCGCGTTTCTTTTATTCGCATGCGATTTTTGCACGGATTCTTTTCCTTTTCTTTTTTTTTTGCGGCTCCTCGAATTCTTGGGCTGCTCCTCCTGAGGTTTCAACTTCCTAATTTCGGATCGCGGGCCTTGCAAATGCGGAGGTGAACGCAGGAATCCGCGCCGTTCTCGAGCCTGGAAACGGAGCTTGAACCGAAAAAAAAAAAAAAAAAAAAACACAACTCTGCCCCCCGGCTGCGGGCTAAAATTTTTCGCCTTTTGCGTTTTTTCGACGGGACGAATATGTCGAACGAGACGCTGGCACCGTCCGAAGGCGCAGTCAAGCGCCCGAAGTTTTCAAGTTCTCTACATCAATTTTTAAATGCGTCACGAATTGCATAGACGCAAAAGCGCAGAACTTCGGCGAAATAAAAATGGCGAAGAGATGAATTTTTTCACTTTTCCGAAGCGCAAATTTTTAACGCGAGTCGCGATTCAAGTTTTTACACGGGCACGCACATCACATATTAAAATCTTCCGCCGTCAGACCACCTCGAGAGTGGCAGCGGTGAAAAAGATAAAGATAATTCGGGAAAGAAAATTTTTTTTTTTTTTCTCGTCACATAATCCTCGCCTCGTTTTCCACATTTAAATGAGTCCCCAGCAGATTTCCACGCTTCAAGTTCAAATTGTATTAGTAAGATCTTAAGTTTCTTATTGCGGAAGATGGTTCTGCCACATCATATTCGTGGTCGCACAAACGTCACGCGCCGTTTCGACCGCGCTGTTTTGAGTGCGAAAATCCAAGGAAAGGCATCGTCCGACAGGATGGGTTTTCGCAAGGTGTCATTAATGGACAGCAATGACATTAAGTCAAAAAGGGAAACGACTTTATCCATATTTTCGATTTATTCGCGGGAAATTGCTGTGACGACGTGGCTCACGGATTTTTTTTTTTTTACGATCTCGCATTTGCTTTGCAGATCTGTCGGATATTTATTTCGCTCCCGATGCGTCGAGAAAAGCAAATAAATAAGTTGTTGTAAAAGCGGAGAGGTAACATAAAAAAGTTTGTGCTGCAACATTTCCCGGTCAGCCTGGTTGTCATCCTACGGCGAAAAAGGGAGCTCTCCTCATTGTTTTGCGGTATTTTCAGATTGTTAGGCATTATTTTATGAATTGCCTTACGAAAGTCTTTCATTCTTTGATCTTATTAATTTGCAGATACTTTTAAATCTCTTTCAACCCTTTTTCACAATCGCTCCCCCGAGCCCTTTTTACCGCTTCTCGGCTTAAACCCCCCCCCATCCCCCGTGCCCCCCCCCCGACGGGCCGATCTCAAAACCTGCTTCGTTTTCCCGGGGTTTTTCGCGATTTCGAAAAGATTCGTCGGCGTTGGGCCTCGCGTTCTCGACGGCGTGGAAGGCGGTGATATCGCTTGTTTTTTTTTTTGCAAAATGACCTGATTCGGATACAGGTACCCGCTGCCCTGCCCATACGTGACGGACGGATTCTTGACGGATTTGGCGCGGGAAAAATGGGGTTTTCCCCTCGGGAGCGCTTCGCCGACGGGAAGCTTTTCAAAGAGGCTTTTTCCGAAATGGAAGCGATCCCGGTTCGCAAGGCGGGAAACCTCGGGATGGGCGCACGTGAAAACGTCAAAAGGAAAAAAAAAATAAATAAATAAAATAAATAAAAATAATCAAAGAACAACACTTTATATCGTTAACCGTTTCCATTCTCGACCTTTTTCTCCTTTTGTTGATTGCAGAGGGAAAGGTTAAATGGGGGGAAAAAAAAACGCACTCCAAGGCGAAGGCCTCCATTGTTCTCGCGCGATTGGAAAAAAAAATTTGCCAGATCGGCCATTCGCCATTGCTCGCTGCTGCCACGTTTCCGAAAGTGGAATTTTCCCGAAAAGGGGCGGGAGCAACGGGGGGGGGGGAGGGGCGTGTTTCGGGCGCGAAGGGGCCCGGGGCGCTTCCTCCCGTCGCATCCACGTTCGGCCTCGCGTCGGTCCCACCCGCGAATCTGGTCTCCATTCATAAAAAGCCATTAAACCACCGCTAAAACAACAGTTCACTTCGTTTCGTAATTAGTTTAATGAATTTTAAGTTAATTAGTTCCCCCTTTTTATTGGTAATCGCTTTATTCGCAGTGTTCGCTTCTTTATTGACGCCGACGCCATTCGTAATTGAAAAGGAAATTCGAGCCACGGCTCGCAGTCTTCGGCCCCGATTTCTGGATCGGAAGCGCGGTCGAGTCAAATACCCGATTTACGAATCCGGCGATTTTGAGATCGGAGGCGATCCCCGGCAGCGGCTTGAGATTCCTTCCCGGCCCGTGTCTGCTGCAGGGCGGGAGCCTCCCTCTCCTCTCCCTTTCGGGCGTCCGGGAGGAGTTAAGCTCCTCCGGCTGCTCCGGCCATGTTGCGTGCTAAGTTCTTGCAGCAGATAGAGCCGACCGCGGCTTTCCTTCCTCTGCCGTCGTGTCTCGCTCGCCGAATCAGAAAACTTCCCCCGCGGGAGACGCTCCAGACGCAGCGAGACCGCTGCATTATTCGAATAAGGTCGACCTGCCCGAGGTGTAACTTGGATCGGTGGCACGGTCGAATTGTTGTTTGCGTTGCGTTTGCACTGTACATGAACGATATTATTTTTGGATTTTGCAAACATTATTTTTAACGGTTCGTCATTATGTGAAGAGACGAGTTTTTTTTTTCTTTCCTTTTTTTTTTGAGCGAGAGCGTGTGCAGGCACAAAAAGGCATTTTTGTTGTCGGACAAAAAAATTGTTTATCTTTGCGTTAACAACGTCGTTAGAGTTAAAAAAAAAAAAAAAATACCACAAAGGAACCAACGAAGGGTTTCGTAATTTTTAAATGTGGAAAGAAAAAGAGCAGAAAGAACGGGGCAAATCCAAAAATCCAATTACTGCGAGAACGGAAACAAATAAACAGTGGTTTGGTGCATGGGTGGCTATTGCCACTCTGCCATTCAAATCCCGAAGAGTCGGCCCTCGTCACGTCCTCTCCAAGGTACCTGTCCCCTGCTGTCACCCCCGGTGTTGACTTTTTCTGACAGACGGACCATCCTCGCGTCCGTCCGGGGTGCGGTCGGTCGATCGGTGAGTCACGTGACGGTCATCTACCTCCCGAGAAGTCGGAATCCCGAATTTTTGAGGGATGCACCTCAACCGGGAGAGGAAGACGCGGAAGCTGCCGCGAGGGAAGAGAAGCCGTTCGTTACCGACGCGGTGTCGTCTGCAACGCGACAGCCACACATCGTTGCTGCGGGATGGGGAGGTTTGATCGTTCCTTTGGGAAAGCTTTTTTTTTTCCACCTCCCGGCTCCCCGATCTCGAACCTCCGGGCCTTCTTCGAGCAGAGAGACTTTCTCCTGCCACGTTCGTGGGGAAACGGTCGCGAACAAACGGTTATATCAAAGAGGGGCAATAAATGCGCTAACTGGGTGCAAAAACGATTGCTTCCGAGTAGAAAATTAGCCCTCGGAGCTGTCGCTTTGATGAAGCCGGAGACCGAAGCGTTACGTTCGTCGCGTTGCCGCGAATTCGCCTGCTGTCAGCGATGTGCACTGCCCCGCGGTGAAGGGTCGCTTGTAAAAACGTAACGTTGCCGTCCGTTGGATTGGGTTTGAAAAAAAAAAAAAAAGAGTCGAATTTTCGCGACGATGAAGCAAAGGATCGCCGGACATTGCTTCGGGGTTCCAAGCGCGCTTTCAGCGAAATTTTTCTTTCATTTTTTTGCCCGCGTTCGGATGCCGAGACCGGGATCTGCGCGTGAGGTTGCCTCGCGCAAAGAGCTGCCCCCAACGGAAGGCGGTGCGAGCACCGAAGAATTTACGCGTCCGCGGGATCCCCTTTCGGGATTTTCCGGCAAAAACGCCGCGAAAATGAATCCGCCGTAACCGAAGCAACGTGTCGACGCGTTTGCCGTTGAAAGTCCGCGAATCCCGGAGCCGACAAAGAAAGATTCGATACCAGTCGTCAACGCTTCGAAAGGCTTCCACCAGCCACGGCTGTTTCTTTGTGTCAATTCAGGTTAACGGAGCAAAAAAAAAAAAAAAGGAAAAATTTAAAAGTCGATGTATCAGTCCCGGGTAATAAATAGGAAGGTAGTCTAAATACTTATGATAGACCAATTAACTGCTGCAAAAAGAATGACCGAAATTTTATAATTGTGCAAGGTCTGCCGTTATATAATACAAAGCCCTGGTACGTTTTTCAAACAGGGATACTAATTTCTCGGGTAATTAATATTAAGTCGCCGCCAAGTCGTCCCCAATTCTTTGGTGTTTTCATGTATCAGATAGCTTTTTTTATGTGTTTTTCTCCTAATTTACTTCTTGAAGTTTAAAAGACTGCGGATGGATCATTAGGTCCGCTCACGTTAATGCTTGAACCAATCGTATTTGCTTTTTCAATTTAATAGTCCAAGGATACGAAGGGGCAAAATAGCAAAAAATATTGAAACACAAAGTCTGCGGCCTGGGAGAGAATCGTTCGCCGAAGGTATAACTTCTTGACCGGCCCTCGGCGCAAATCCGCGCACGTTGCCTCGGATAAAACGAATCTGCACTCGGAGGTGCGTTCCGGACCGAGCCTCCGCCGTTAAAAACGTTGCTCTTTTCGGTATCGCTTTGAGGGGCGTAAGAGGCATTTGCACAAAAACCTTTCCCTCCCACAGTCGGATTCGACGGACCAGTAATTATGAATACTACCCGTCTGCTATTCATAATTCTAAATTAAAAATATCGCATTAAAGACGATTTATGGATGAAAACGGGTTTAATAAAAGAAGTTTTTTTTCGTCGGGACAGGGTGGCAACTTGCCGGGCAGAAATGCGAGGCGTTAATTTCAGTTTGGCGCCTTTCGGAAAAGATGGAAGAATTTCGATCGGGATCTGGGCAGGGAACCGACTGGTAGCGAATCGGAACGTCGAAATCGTTTCCGCTTTTCGCGATTCCTTCGGTTTTCCACGGCACGACGGTAATCGTGAGGAATTTCGGAAAATGTTTCTCGGTTCTCCCGTTTTTAAACGTTAAGCGTTTTCGGTTTGCGATCGTTCGGATTTGCGCCTCCGATTCGCTGGAGCTGACGAGCGAAATCGTTTGAGCAACGTTTGCCCCGTTCGGTCGCGATGACGCGATTAAGATTAATGGAGTTAATTGCAGTTAATTTCGCAAGGGTGACAAAAGCCCTCGGAAGGTCGGGGATTATGTGAGATAAGTTCTGGAAAAACCGAACCATTTACCTAGAATTTTCGTTGGTATTTTTAACCGGGGTCAGTTCTCGGAAAAGCTAGTCATTTACCTCGAATTCGCTCTGGGAAAAGCGAATCATTTACCTAGAATTTTCGTTCGGATCCTTAACCGGGGTCAGTTCTCGGAAAAGCGAGTCATTTACCTCGAATTCGTTCTGAGAAAAGCGAATCATTTACCTAGAATTTTCGTTCGGATCCTTAATCGGGTTCGGTTCTCGGAAAAGCGAGTCGTTTTTCCTGGAACTCGTTCTGGAAAATTCGAATTATTCACCCCCGTTCGAATCTTCAACCGGGGTCAGTTCTCGGAAAAGCTGGTCATTTACCTCGAATTCGTTCTGAGAAAAGCGAGTCATTTACCTAGAATTTTCGTTCGGATCCCTAACCGAGTTCGTTTCTCGGAAAAGCGAGTCGTTTTTCCTGGAACTCGTTCTGGAAAATTCGAATTATTTACCCCCGTTCGAATCTTTAACCGGGGTCAGTTCTCGGAAAAGCGAGTCGTCTCCCTGGAATTCGTTCTGGGAAAAGCGAAACTATTTACCTGGAGCCCTCGCTAGGATGTTCAAGCGGAATCGATTCTCGGAAAAGTGAGCAGCTTGCCCTTTTCAAGTCGGAGAGCGGACTACTGGAAAAGTGAATCTTTAACAGAAATTCCGTTTCTCCAGCAAAGGCGGGAAGTTCCCGTCTGAGGTTCGCTGTGTCCTCATCAATGGACTCGTTTTAAATTGTGCTCTCGCCTTAATTTTTATTAAAGCCAGTCTATTCATTTCATACCTCATCTTGCCATTTTTTTGAATGGCCATAAAAGAACGAGCATGAAGGCCGGTTTGAGGTGATAGGAATGAATTAACTGGTAACCGAGTGGTGTCACTAGACCGTGGGACCCGCCCTGGCGCCCCGGCATTGTGAACCGTGGCGAGGTACCTCGGACTGATTCCCTTCACTTGCCGAAATCATTTCCAGATGTTTTTTTTCTTTTTTACATCAAATGATTTCTTTTTCTTAATTCCTACCCTTCGGACCATTCATAACTTGATTCTGCCGGGATTTGCTCTCGTTGTCTGCGTTTACGGGACAATAACCGAGTCGGGAAATTTGATACGATTCCGTCAAAAGAAAAACATTGTTGCACGTATCGCACAGCATTCGCAGTACGTTCTTATTGTTCAGATTATAATTTCGTAAATAACCCAATAAAATATACAAGATTTTTATATCGATAAATCCTTTCTGTGGATGTTAAATAACTCGAGAAACGTTGAAAAAGAGGAACATTCAAGCGTCCCATACAAAAGACGATGATTTTGACTTTTTCGCCATTTGTAATTCACTGAGGGAAGCTACAACGAGTGAAATTAACGCTTGCTTCTTGCGATAATTGAGTTGAAAAAGTTTTTCTAACATTATAAGTATGTTTTGCGAGTGGAACACTTTGCTTCGATTCGGGTTTTTACCCTTTGCTTTATTGTACAAGAAATTCTCATGAATCTGACATCTTCCGCCAAAAGGGAACGGCAAATTGTTGCGGCTGAATTTACGATCCCACAAGTAACCACCGAATGTTTTTCACAACAACAAAAAAAAAAAATCTATTTTAATAACCCATAGAAAATCATATTGCAGAAAACATTTTGATGTATCATTCTTTATTATCGGAATTTTTGGAAGTAATAGATTCGTTTAATAAAGAAGCGGAATAATGGATGAGGACAGACAGACACGCCACGCTTTTGGTAAAAATATGTCGGTCAAATGTAGAAGTCGTTTAGGAATTGGCAGTTGATGGGACAATTTAATAAAGAATTAGACTACAGGTCATTAATTTGTGCCACTTCTTAATTCGAAGGGTTGCGCTTCTAGGGGTGGTTCAAAATACATAAATTGGGGTAAATGGAACTGGCTGAATAAACTTTTTCTTTAGACACTCCACAAGGGATGGCTGACGTAGGGGAGGAGAACTTGAGTGCTCTACGTCGAATTATTAACTTTGATTCTCTTTTTCGGTTATGAATGACTTTTTCATCACGAGGGATGGACTCCTTATTCTTCCTGCAGTCAAGCCGTTTCCAGAGTTGCCAAAAAGCAAGATTTATTTTGGCAAGGCAACATGAATAATTGTCTTCACCGTAGTTTTACTCGAAAATGAGCGAACTTGAATGGGAATGAATAGGGAGTCAACAGTGCATGATGCTTTATTGTAATATATCATGATACTTTTTCGCTATTATATAGATGTTCGCACATATGGATGAAGTTTGAGTGCGAATGGCAGGGGGAGTGGGGGAGGAGGGAATATCGCGTTAAATGGTCTATAAGCGCTTATTGCTGGTCTTTAATAATCGTTTAGTGGATTGATAAAAACATTGAAAGTTATCACTTTCTTATAACCCAAACATGAAGGAAGCGAATTTTACCGTCTTATTTTAATCTGAGATCGCTCTACTTGATTCGGACAACTCTTTCGATGCGCAACGGACAAAAGGGCAAAACCTTTCGGTGTCAAAGGATAAAAATCCCTTCAATGCGTTTTTAGGTAATCCAAATATCACAACCAGGCCATCATCAGTTGAAAAGCATCGAACTTGTGTTCGGAGTCACGGAAAGTGTTTTTACCTAATTACCTTTAAGCTAATTCTGCTATTTTTTTGGGCTACTAATGAATGGAAGAACTTTCAAACTGTAATTTAGGTTACTGTCACAAGCGGCGTTTTTTTTTTTTTTTTACAAATCCAGAGTTTGGTTGGTACGTCGTTTTTCGTGCAGGTTAGGTTAGGCGGAAAGTCGTTCTTTCGGCTAAACTGCATCCCTTAGCAGGAAAGGGAAGAAAGCCCTTTCCATTCCAAATCGAAATATGTCCCACGGGATATGTGTCATTTGTTGTTGCTACACTAAACCATGAGCAACCGCCATTTTAAATGTGCATTGCAGCAGATGTTACCTTCGTTACGGTTGAAGAATGACAATTTCCCAATGAAGTGTATATAATAAGGGTTGGTTTTAACAGGACGGAGGGTGACGGGGTCAAATATTTATTTATACAACCCATAATTAGCTGGAATCTCGATTTGGCCTTTTTTTCTTCTTCTTCTGCAGACTTGTTGTCTCTTCATTTATTAATGATTATTAACATCATTCTCATATGGCTTTTACGCTCTCCTCCGAAAGATTCAAGATCGTTATTAATGATTTGGGTAACATGATCTTCTCTAAACGGATCATATAGCGCTGAAATAAAGATCCGCACCGACGAAGGAATTATCGAAGATTGATGACGGAAGAAGATTAAAGGCACAGAACCGGTTGGAAAATTACCGTGCGGCAATGGCCGAGTGCGCGGGGGAAGGTTCCCCGATGCGAGCCGGAAGAATTTCCACGTTGAGGAGCGCGGGCACGGCCTCCGATATTGAGGCGAGTCCCGGCCGGAGGAAAGAGAGATCACGGCGTGGCACCAGACCGCAGATCGCTCCACGATTTATTTCACATCCAAATGCGTCTTTAATGGCACACAAAGAGGTAAGGGCGCAGACTTTTTCGGTGCTGTGTGCCGGAGCCGCCAGAAGCGTTTGATCGTTAGATGTAATGGAGGGGCCCTTGAAAAAATTTACAAAAGATTGAAGAGCATTAAAAATATCATATTAAAAATTGATTAATCATATGACTATGGCGTCATGGTATGTGCGCATGTGTCAAAGGAATCTCTCAACTGGAACTATTATATTGCCGTTTACTTATTGTCAATTTTCATACAAAACTATTTTATAGTGTTCTCCCGGTTGAGGAGAAAAACGAAATATTTGCTTGTTTAAGACGTGCCGTTTCCTTTTTCTAATCGTCACGCGAACCTTCACGAAATGAGACATACAGCGGGAGAATGGTCGCGCATACTTCACACGTTCCAACGGATCCGTTACGAAGCATCTGATAACCTCGGGGTCTCCCATGTGGTAACCTTTGGTCTCCCGCAACATCAAACTTATAATTGCGCCGTGTAAAGGCCGGTCCTCCTCCTGGCAGACTTTATGTAAGTTTTGCTTTCGGGAATGATGGTAAAAGGATTGTGGGATGAGAATTTTTTTGTTGCCTTCGAAAATGAACATTGCCGACTCGCAAGCCGACGTCGGGGAAAAAACTAAAGATGACAATTGTCGCTCACGCATATTCATATGCGCATTTTTTAATTTGGGATCCGAAAATTGTATTTTAAAGTTTTACGTGCTAAAAAATTTGAATCATTTTTCCGCGTGCGAATATACAAGCGACGGCGGTTTCGGATCACTTCTGACGCGTTAATTCCTCTTTCTGCGATATTCAGGCGTTTGCGTTTCGGAGCTTGCGTCCGAGACTAAGCCGAAAGGCGGCGGGATTTCGAATTGGATAAATGTAATAAGCCCAATAAGCCCCCCCAGGATCTCCTGGGGGGGGGGGGGAGTGATAAGAAAATTGCTGTTGCACCTTAGGTTTTATAACTGAGTTTCGTTTCAGAGACATTAAAACACGAAAATTTATTTGTATCTCAACCAACCAGGTTATAATCGTTCGACAAAGGTATTTGCATAAAATTTTGGGTTACGTCGCCGAATTTGTTCCTCACAATCAAATTCGGCCACATGCGTGACGCATTTAAGCAAAAATGTCGCGCAGTTTCGTTAATTTTTATGATGCGTTTTCCTTTATCGTGAGATGCCGAAATTATTTTCATTCTTCCATATTTAAAAGAATACTTGAACGAATACCTGTGAGGTTTAAGTGAAAAATGGTTTTCAAACTTATCCAGGTATGGTAAATGCTTTTGTGCATCACTTGCGGAGGGTGTTAAAGATATTATATTTTGATAGATTTTCCCTTTTTTTTTTTTTTTTCCCGTTCCGAGATCTCGTAAATTAAGTTATTTTGGATTTACACAAAAGCCCGGTGATATATGACGTGGGAAAAGCAATAAATATGAGATTCGAATTCCGACGGATTTTTTTTTTTCCCTTGCATTCCGCACCTGGGGGCAACCTGAGGGAAGAGCCCCCTTCGGGTGCAGACCTGCCCAATCGACCGCAAGAAGTTTACGGGTTCATTTGCATATTGCTTCGCTGCCGTCGTACCTTAGCTTCCGCGCGCTCAAACGGATTCGATTCCGACAGCGACATGGAAGTTCGAAGGTACGCTTCCGGTTTTTTTTTGAATTCCCGCGGCAAAAAGCTCGGCGTGGACCTTACCCGCTCCTCCGAAGCCCCTCGGGAGCGAAGTGATTCCTCGCGGGCACTGGGAATTTGCGAATTTTCGCCGGTGCTTTCTTAAGGCAGATAAGGATGGAACCGCGTTCCAAAGCAACCAAAAGCTCAAATATTCACCAAAAAGGCAGGATGCCTTCAGTGCCGCGCTACGATTGATTTTGTCTTGCGATCTGGGCAGTTTGCTGCTCCGTCTCGAGCGGCAAGGGAGTCCCGACGCTCCCGCGTCAGATTCCCGCCGCAATCCGGGAGGGGTAAGGATCCGGACCCGGGCACGAGGGAACCGGGAAGCTTTGCGGAAGGTGCTAAATCCCGGGATAACCGCGCTCGGGGGATCTCCCGATTCGTAATTTCCGGGGCTAAAAACAGAAGTTCCAAGCGTTAATTTTGCCTTTGTTCTTCAAACTCCAATTTTCCGTCCATATAATTAACCTAATCCGAGATGCGATGATGATGATATTAAGGTGCTCCGGCGGTAATTAACGTGACGCAGATGACTAATTATGACGGCCAAATGACCCTAATGGAGTTTTCATCCATCATTGGGCTATCTGCTAATTAACCTTCATTCATTGTCTGTGAAACGCGAGCGCGATCCCTTTGGAAGCTGCGGTCCAGGACGGGCACCGCTGCCCTTTTTCCCCCTGGGAGAGGGGGGGGGGAGAAATCTCTCTGGGCGCGTTCCCCGATTCGACGGACGCACCGAGGCACGAAAATATTCTTAAGAGAAATCGGTTGACCCAACCCGGAATCCCCCTCCCCCTCCCCCTGCCCCCGTCCAATTAATACGAATTGAAAAATTATGATAAGGAGGATAATAAATGTTATTAATGGTCGTGGAGTGCTGGACGGAAAGGAGAAGAAAATGAAATCGGTACAATTTTGAATTTCATGCTCCGTTACTGCCACGTCGCAACATCGGGATACCTTTCGGCGCTCGGCGAAACGAACCTCCGCTCCCCCCGGGGTAACGCTTCACGGCGGACCGTCAGCGGTTAAGGGTTGCAAACGGAGGGTGGGATGCGGAATACCTCCGTCGCGGGCGACGCGTCTCCGAGGCACCTCCGCCGGCGGCGGCAGCGGCGACTTTCGCGTTACCTCTGACGTTTCGAGGCGCGCAAAAAAAGAAAAAGAAAAGGGAAACGAAGAAAAAAGAACCCGCGATGAAACGTCGCAATTTTTTAACGGTTCGTGTTAAATTATAAAGACTATTGTTAAGTTCATTAAGAATCTATTGGTTTATTTTCTCTCTGACATGAAAGCGTCTCAATATTTTATTTACTCTATGGAAATTTTAACAACACCTGTATTTTTTCAAGAGCTCTAATAGTTCTCCATTATTAAGTTCACATTATTATATCTATTTTTCTTTTTTCCAAACAGATTTTCTTTGAATGCCCTTTTCCTATCATTTATACGCATGCATTCCTTTTCTTTTTCTTTTTCCCGATCCCTCCTCCTCCTCCTCCTCCTCCTGACGCCCGTTCGCAACCGCCTTTTCCCCGCGTGAAAATCGATACATAAATCGTTGCCCGCAGAGCTTGACTGCGAACTGATGCATTGCGCATGAGGACGGTCCGCGGCACAAGGCAGCCAACCTTCGGTTCGCTCCCCGCCTCGAAATGCGCCTGCACCGCCGCGGGGGATTTTTCGAGCGCTTTCGACGGGTGGAAATCTCCCGGGCACTTAATCCCAAATCCGGGGACGCGGCGTTGACTCGAAAGAGGGACCGAGCGGAAAAAGAAAAGAAAAGGGAAACCCTCGACGGGACGACGAGCGTACTCGGCACGCCATTTTCCACGGTGCCATTATTAATTTAAAGCAGCATTACTTTACAAATATTAAACAAAGTTATAATGGTGGAAGAAAAGAAGAAAACGATTATGGTAACATTTATAATGATTAAGCACAAAAGAGGCCTCGCGAACGAGAAGGCTGCGCAGGTTTTTTTCTTTTTTTTTTTTTTTTTTTTTTTTTTTCTTACAGAGAGATCAGCTCCGGAGGATGATTGCTCGTACAATGCACAAACGGGGCGTGAAGCTGTGAAAATGTCAAATTAATAATAATCAATTCAGTCGCTGTAAATATAAATAACCGAGAGGATTTTTATAAGAAGAAAATGTCGTGACGTGGGTTATTCCACAATAAACTGTTACGATTTTGGCTTTCGGGCACTTTTCCTTTGTGCTGCCCTTCACCGCGAGACAGCCCCGTGAAATATTTGACCGTTTAACAGTAAGGAAGAACATAAAGAAAAGCGTCCTCCGATAAAAAAGATTTTTTTGCTCGCGAAAGAGATCGAGCCAGATTTCTTTTTCCCCGTTCGAAGCAAACTTTTAAATGTGGAATAATTGCCAGAGACGTCTGACATTCCGACTTTCGCATGTGCGCACACATAAAAAGGACCCATTAATTGCCGGTTATTGATTCCGACCTGAAAAATCCACGTGGATAGGTTTGCGCTCCCCCCCCCGTCCGGATGCCCATCCGCGAAGGAAAAGCTGAGAAAACCAGCAGAAGAAGATGTGCAAGGCTAACAGCGGTGTCTGCTCCCACAATGCATGTATCTCGATTATATATATATATATATATGTGCTTTTTCTCCCCCCTTTTAAGACAAGCGCTTCGTTTGTTAAAAAATATCGCCGTCGTCGGCGCAAAATGATAAATTTCGGACTAGCGGGGAACCGGGCATTCCTTAAACGATTTGCCGCTATTTTCGTGCGGTTTTTGCCGGCACCTCTCCTCGAATGCGATTCGACGTGATTGCCGAATTTTGAATTGCATTAAAAGTGAACGTGGAAGAAGAAACGGTAATGGCGGAATAACCCTAAGCAAAAACTGGTATTTCGTGTCTCGGCCCGGTACGGGACGAGTGTGTGGCAAACTTTTAAGATCCATACGACAAAAACCCACTAATTTTAATCTATTAAGACGATATTTTACGACGTTTCTGTGACAATCCTAATTGTCGAAATTAACATTTTTTATTTCAGTAATAAATAAATTATAATTTAACAAAACAAATTCGTGATTTACGACCTTTTCTTTTTCAGCCGGGCACAAACATATTCCTTCCTTTTTGTATAGCGATATAAGGTACGTGAATTGGTAATAATTTGAAATTCACTATGAATGAATCAACGCACGAGTGGTTTCTAATCGCGGAGAATGACTAAAAATTCGTCTTTAAAGAACTTTCCGGCAGTCAACCGTTGGCGGAAATCGGAAAAAAGAAAAACCGGATCTTGTATTGCTCCTATATTCGTTGCGGCGTTATCGGCAGAAATATACATCGCAACGTTATTTTAGGTTACTTCATAACACGGATATTAAAAATTTACTTTAATTTGCGTGTGCTTCTCTATGTTCCCTTAAAATATCGTGCACTCTTCTGCTATCGCGCACATAATATTGTATAATATATATATCGCTGTATTAAGGGTGATGCGTTTGAAGTCACACGTGTTCATACGTACGTGGCTGTTTATTATATTAGAAATATTGCATAACTCGAGAAAAGTACACGAAAATTATTACAGCTGCTTATTGACCGGGCGTTAGGTGTATACGCACTTAACAGAGTCGAAATTAAGATACGAGATATCACTTAAACCTTCTTTTTACGCCACGTATGCGTTCGTAAAAAGTCCGCATAATATTTTATACATTACATATATATTGACATTTAGATTGCTATGAATGTTATTTCAGGTAAAACAGTTCTTATATCTTAAGTATTTTATGTAATTACTTATATCGAACGTCACGCTTAGCGAATACGGTTCGCAGGACAGAAGCAATCTCGTTTGTCCACGTCGAAATAATTTGTTTTCAACAAAATTCCACATTGTCTGACAAGAAATCATTTAATAAGCTTCACTTCGGAAAAAAGCTCGTTACAAACCCCAATTCCAGCCTCGCAACCGGCTTTGGTTGCACTAACCTCGGTTAAAAGATAATTTTTGTGAATTGTCGATGGATTGCACAAATAAAAGCGTCCGTTGCAACCGGCAATCCACAGTTCGCTAAAAGAGAGGAGACACTTTTATTACAAGCTAACTGCAATGTTATTTGGAATTTTCTTAAAATGCTTTGAGACAAATCAGAATTGTTTTAGCCGCGAAGGGAGTTAGTTTCTCGAACTACCTCGCTCGGCGGGAGGAAGGAATACAGTTGCAGCGCACACCGGGGGCAAGTTACAGAAATTTCACTTTTTAAACAGGCACCGGAAAAATCCAACCTTGCGACGGAAATGGTGCGGGGCAAAAAAAGTATTCATATGAACCTGATTTAAAGCGATATGAAAAAGTTGACACATTCAAGATCGCAACGGAAAAGAAAGGCCGTCGGACTGCAGGAAAAGAGGTGGTCATCATCATCTCCTTGTTTCCCGGTCCATCGCGGGTGGTCAAGTGCGGTGTCAGAGATGCCTCCGACGGTTGGAAAATGTTTAAAAAATAATTAAAAAGAAAGTAAGGAAAACAAAAGCGTTTGACGCTTGAATGCCAACTGAGGCAAAATGCAAAAGTGGCAGCAGACCGCGCTTAAAAGGCTCGTTTGTCCGGCTGGGGCTGGCAGGAGAAAAACTTCTCCGCATTGCCTTACATTAATTGCTTTTTATATTTAATTCAAAAAAACTGAAATTATTTCTTTTTCCTCCGTAATTATTGCAACGTACCTTTAACGGAATCGCAAACGACTCCATTAACGCGGCCGGTTGGCAGGTTTTTCTCTCTGACGTGTTAATTTATAACACCCTGAGGCTGAAATTTTTCCTTTTTTAAAAGCGACCTGACCACTGCTTTGTCTCGTGAACGAGGAGCTTTCGAAACTGAAAATAATTACTGCGAACAACGTGAAATGCTGCGAAATGGCTTCTCCATGAAATTTACGCTGCAGGAATGCGCTAAAGGAAAAAGTCCGATTGAAAAATTAATAAAACGATTCCGATTCCACTCGGAGCATAGCCATGCGCGGAGTCATCACCGAGCTGCGATAACGGACATTTAAAATGGTGAAGCACATCTCGCGGCAGCCAGGTACGCGTCAAGTTTTGATAGGAAAACAATTAGGCGCTATTCGTTTTCTTTTCTTTTAGACGTTTTTCATTTCACGTGTTATTTTGGGCAAGTGGATGTGACAGTCGACACTGAATGACTTTGATGGTCGAAAAAAGGAGAAGGAATTTTCTGATGCGTTGATGACTTGATGGATTTGAAAAGAGTGGAAGAAATGGCAGCCAGAAAACGGAATTCTGCAAGAAAATCAATTACAGTTTAATCCCAGGAGGCACCACGCTTTAAAAATATTTAATTATAGGCTGGATTTCCATATTGTCCAGCACTTTTCGTTCTGGCTTCTCTTTTTTTTTGTGGATCCATGGGCAAGGGATCGGATGTGACAGCAGGACATCGCTTTACCTTCCCGGAACCCATTGTTAGATAATTGTCTATCTTATGATGACAATGAAGCTCATTTTCGACTTGTGTGGACTTTTTGAAGTGGGTTTCTGGCTCATTGTCATCTTAAGGGCCACGCGCCTTCCTTCGATTGTTCTTTTCCGGACAATGTTATGCTGGATACTCTAAAGAATGGCAAAACCAAATTTTTTTTTTTTTTTCATTTTTTTTTTCCTCACCCGAACAAAGGACCGGAATAAAGTTTATGAAAACGTGTAAAATTGCTTTTATAGGAGATAATAAAGCTTTGGTTAAATACAATGCACTGCTTTAATAGTGAGGCATTGATGCGACTTTTACTGACGTTTATTTCGACGTGACATCAGAAACGAGCGACATCCAGAAACCTATTTCACCCCTAGAAAACTTCAGAAAGCCACAAATTAAATTTACACTTTTGACTTTAATTAGAATATTCAAGACAAGAGACAAATTTCCTTTCCTCCTTGTCTGAATAAGCAAACGATAAATTCGTGAAAGGTAAAACGATAAATAATTTGTACATATATAATTTTTTTTTTTATTTCTAGGTATAAAGAATTTTCGAGATCGAAATTCTCAATTTTTCTCATATTTCGGAATAATAAAATGAAAACTCTGAAACTACAATTTTAAAAATATACACCTGACCTAAAAATCACACCAACGGATGAATGCTCACAAAATGTTCCCATAAAGAGGATTCTATTTTTATTATTTCTTGTTTGATTCGGTGAAAACGTTCGATTCAAACAGATAATTAAATAACGAGTGAATAATATATTTAACGAAGGCTCAAGTGTTCCATCCCAGGGCGACGTGTGCTATCATAAGGTAAACTGTGCAGACGGACACGCTGACTATCATGACCGGGAAACCAACCCTGCGTGGGAAATTGCTTTGATGCATTCGATTACATCAATAAAAGTTAGATTAATAACATGATTTTGGTCTTACTTGAAATACTCGACGAATGTAAATCGATATCCGTGCTGTTCGGCAACCCCGGCGCATACGACATTTGACGAGGAACCAATGAGTGTGGCCACACCTTGATATGGAAATTTGAATTAAATTAACGAAGAGAAACCTCGGTTTTCAGGCGTTTGCCGTCGTGAATTACCTCCCAGACATGCTCCGAAGCACAGTGCCCAAACGAGCGGCATGAGTGGCAGACCCAGTTGTGGGTTCTGCGCCAGAGAAGTGACAATTCTTATCATCATCGTCGTCAGGGGAATGTTGTCGACGAAAGCACTTGCGCAAGCCGAAACCCACAGAATCAGGAGAATGGCTACGGACAACTGATACTCCGGATCCACTCCCAGTATTAACTGCTCTGTTTTTCTCCCTATCCACTCGATGAGTCTTAAACGCGACAGCGCCTATGAAAAACGGCGAAAATGTTATTTAGAGAGCACGCGTCCACTCTCGCTGACGGGCGTCGGTTTAGAGCACGTTACAAGAGGGAATGTTTATTCCGAATTCATTAGCATTCAATCTGCACCACCTAAACCGAGGTTTCTCATTGTTTGCCAGATTAAAATTTTTTTTTTCCTTCGTTATACCACAAGGCGGATTAATTTTATGTAGAGATAATTTTAATTACGTAAGTCGGACCTAAAAAGTAGTTTTTGGCATCCCGCACGGTTTCGGACGACAGCGTACCTCCATTAAAATGAATAACGATGCGAAAAAAAGGAGCGTGCTCCACTCGACTCTGGCCAAAACGCCTTCCATGTTTTCTCTGTCTGCCAGGATCAGCAGCAGGACGGCTCCGAGGAAGGCCGTGCAGCCCAATGACAAGTTCAGCTCAGGTATTGAATGAAGGAAGAAGACGCATATGACGAAGAGAAGAGCAAAACTGGATTTGTATAAAAGCGGCCAGTTCGTTATGGGATACTGAAAATAAAGGCTTTCGCGTTTAGGCGCCTGCTTCGGTTTTTTTTTCAATCACCTTTTCCTCGTCCCGGAAAATCCGAAAAATGAACTAACCTTCTCTTGCAGTTCCACCAAATTTGACTTGTAATTTTCATAAGGCGCACGATCCTGAAGCAGTTTCATTTTCAGCTCCGACAGAAGCCTTCGAACCTTCTTCAAAAGAGTCTCCCTGACGACGCCTTCGTCTTTCGAATACGAGGAAAGGGAAGCTGCCGCTCTCTGCCAGATCGCGATTTCGTGTCTGAGATCTGCGAAAATCAAAACGGATCAGCGTTACGTTGAATCGCGTGCGGGAGCGTGCCTCGGGTTGCGGTCAAACCTTGAACGTCGCGCGGTTCGGCATATCTGAAAACGTTCTTGTGCCGGAACATTATCCTCAGCTGGCAATATACCACCGCTGACACAATGGCCACCCCGATGAACATGTGGAGAAAGAACACCCCAAAATCGACTCCCTGAAATGTTCAAAGTCGATTACAAATTCATAGTTATCTCCTTTATGTTATTTACAATGGAGTTAACTAACCGCGTGGATAACTTCGGGATGCGATGCTACGATGACATTTGGTGGGTCTCCGACTGGGGTTATGGCACCGCCGATGTTGGAGAATATCATCATTGCCATTAGCACCGGCACCGGATTCAGTTCCATAACTTCGCATAACCTTCATAAAGGAATACCGAAGTTTTAATGCGGCAATGAGGATCGCGTTGATGAATGAACAATTTTGACATAGCTACCTGATCGTTACCGGAGTCATGAGCAAGGCAGTGGTAACGTTGTCCAAGAAAGAGGAAAGGAATGCTGTGAAGAAGCAAAGAGTATTTATCAGCGGCCAAACCCTACCGTTTGTTATTTTGTACGTGTAAACGGATAAATAATCAAATATCCCCGTCTCGGAAAATATGGCCACGACGACCATCATGGAAAAAAGAAGAAGAAGCGTTTCGGAGTCTATCCAGGAGGCTATGTCCGATATGGACGGTCTCTCGTCCAGCGCAGCCAGTATCGCCACGGACATAGTTGCTGCCAGCATTGCCGCGAGCGTTCTGTGGACAATCTGCGGAAAAACGTGCTCGGTGAGGATCGAATGCGATAAAACGTCGCTGCAGATCGTCGTCTGCGGCTCACCTCGAATATGATAAAAACGTAAAGGCCGAGCAGGACAATTGCAGCATATACGACGCCGTCTTCCAGATCGATTGGAGACAGGTCGTAGTCCACAGATATGGGGAAACTGCTTCTTAAATTGGTCTGGAACCGAAATCGGATAAAAGCGTTCGATGTGCTTCTGGAAAGTTATTGAAGATGTAATAGTTATGGAAGAACACAAATTGCCGATGTTTTGGAATTGACGAATGTCCTCACCCCAGATCGTAGTTCTTCAGTTCAAAAACCTTTTTCACCTTTATTTCCGGTACGATGTCGATCAGTTCCTCAGAGACTAGGGGTATGGTCCAAAAATCGGTTATGTTCTGCAATCAAATGTAAATGTCGGATATTGCGCGAACCCGTACATTGCGTATCCTCGTGTGAACTCACCATCGCATGGGTGATGTGGTTCTCCTTGATTGCGGTGGAGAGCTCCAAAGCCACCCTCGTCTCGAATTTCTCCACCCACATGGTCATCCACCTACTGGTGAGGTTGGCGTAGTAACTCGGCAGAAGGGCCCCTTCCAGTACCACGCTGATGTGATTCTTCGTCGGCTGCTCGAGGATCAAATACGCTGCAATGATGAAAAGGAAAAAACCAATTCGATTCTTGCACGTTCCAAAAAGGATCTCGGAATGAATAAAGGTTCAATAAGCCATATATGAATACTTTTTGTTTCAGACGGTGGCACGGATATTTGATGCAGGCTCGACACTTTTTCCTTTTTCGTGATGAGAATAACCTGTAACATATTTGTCCGTACAATTGAAAGGATAAAATTCGCACTGTGGCAGGTCTCTCGCCAATAAATAGCGTTTAAGGGGGCGAGGGATGCGAATTGTCTCAACATTTTTATTTTCGCCAACTTACCGTGCACAACAACCAAACCATGGACATGAGTGCAATTTTTGAGTACCTGCACCACAAATTTTCTCTGACGTCCTCCCCGTCAAATTGCTCGTCTTGCTGGATGCAATTTGGATCGGTGAATTTCCTAAGTACGAATATCATTGAATTAAGTCGTGTTGGAAGTATAAAAAACATTTTCTCATTCCGCACAACCGTTTGCTGAATTAGATTTAAAAGTAGGAAGGACATTGACGGTTAATACAAAGAAATTCCTGAATAAAATACTTGATCTTACGGTTTATTGCCGTACAACTTATTGTTGCACGATGCATCCGCATCTATATTGAGCGACAGATAATTTTTCTTTATTTCTATATCCCTTGGATCCAGGTACAGTAAATTTTCCTCCACGGACGCCGAAGGTGAAACATCTGTCTTTGTGATCAGAGGAATACTTTTTCTCGCGGCGTGACTAGAATGTAAAGCTTTGTGATATGTGACATGCTAATATTATGTGTTATCTTCCTTATGACTCATGGTAAGGATTTGCTGTTAAGGTTCGATCCATCATTAAATTAAGAATTACGTGTACGGTATTATAATTGTAAGCCGTAAATATCACCTTGTTCCTTCGTCTGCATCTGTTTTCGCCTCTTCTTTGTGCCTGGCCCTCAAAGCAGCCAATGTTGGATCTTGCTTAATCGAATCCAAAAGCTTCCATATTTCCGAAGATGATGACTGAAGACTTTCGCTGTAATTAATACATTTCATTAACGTAAAATAGTACAAAGCACCAAGTGATCAAGTTGAAAGGAAAATCGCTGGATTTATTTAAGGCTACTATCTTACCAAAGTTGATGAATATTAATTAATCCTATAAATATTCGGCTTGCATTGTTTTAAAGTATTTTCATTTTTAACATCGTTTCCTTTTCATTATGGACAGCAACGACGATAAATAATTAAAATCAGTTAAAAAAATAAATTACCTTTTTCGGGTTTCTGAATTAGATGACTCCTCATCCGATGAATCTGTAAATCTACCGTCCATTATTTTAAATGTTAGCTTGGCAAGAGGCTATTTTTACACTTTATATATATATATATATCCAATTAAGTGAATGCAAGAAAAAAATGGATTTCACCGTACTTGTTCCAATGCTAAATTGTAAAAAATATAAAAATATAAAATTGTAAATTTTAAAAGCTTTTTTTAAAACTATTAAATTTATAATTTTATT
>JAOWBB010000007.1:2193886-2207972 GCA_028565995.1 Ricinus marginatus | reverse complement strand
CCCCCCCCCCCCCCCCGTTACTGATGACTTAACGACTAATTAAATTTTTAATGATTGCCCCCTTTTTTTTTCTTCTGTCTCTCTCTCTCTCTCTCTTTCTCTCTCTCCGGCACCAATTAGCGCTTGATGCGAGCCAGCGGTAAAACCAATCGGCGAAAGAAAATAAAGAGCCCGGGTTTTTCGACGAGGAGAATCTCAATTTTCCTCCCTCTTCCCTAATCCTCCGCACACGAGAGGCATTACACATGCCGAGAGGAAAAAAATTGGTCCAGCTTCCCAGCATCCCAAACCTCCGTCGCCTAGGTAAAAGGGAAATTACTGGAAAAATTTATTGTCCCGTAAGCTAAGCATGATTCGAGATTGTAAACAAAAGAAAAGTCATCGCATTAAACTCTTGTCATCTGTCAACAATATAATTTCCTGGTTCGTGATTGGTTTAAAATGTTTCCATAAAGTTTATTATTGAGTTGCATAAAAAATTCTTTCCATAAGTTAATAATGGCTTAGTATTTTTCCCCCTATTAAAAGCAAGTTATACAATATCATTCTATGATAATAACTTAAAACCATATTGAAAATTAACCTGATGTCCCCGTAAGATAAACATAAAAAATAAATTTATATTGCATTACCATTAGTATCAATTTCAGGGTTTATAATTCCGTGAACTCCGCCTTCAAAATTTAAACCCCTCCCACATTTCATGCTTTCACGAAGGGGCCTCACGAACGAAACATTCCATGTTGTAATATGCGAAGTTGCATTTCGATCATGTTTGCCGATTCCTCCGTTGATTTTTTTTTTCTTTTTCATTTCCGAAACTAAAAACTGCGGAGGGGGCCGAAAAGAAGGCCTCGCGGGTCCTGCTGAAACGAAGCGGGAATGCTTACAAGTCAGATTAAGAAAATTCGGTAAAAACCGGGGAGCTCGCGAAAGGAAGGTTCCTCGTAAGACGATTTAAATTTTGCCGTCCGGAAGAGCGAATTTCACTTCCGGCCGCGGTCCTTGAGCGTCGCGGGCATGGCCGAGGGCCCTTCCGGTTCCCGGCATTGGAATCGACGAAACGGAAATCGAAATTCCGAGGCGGAGCGTTCAGGTTACCGGCATTTGTCGCGTTTTGATCCTCGACGCCTTCGCACTGTACTATATTGAACGCGAATGATGCCAGGAGGGAATCCTTAGAAGATTGATAGGTTGCACATAAGAAACTCAAATGCGTCTCTTTTTAAAATAATCCCAGCAATTTCCACGTTTAAACGATGATGGTACACCTCTCCGGGCGATTTTTAAACCGAACCATCTTCTTTTTACGTTCCCGGCGAATAACAAGTTTTTGACATAATGAAAGGGAGCTGTTGAAGAAATTTTTTAAACTTCAGTACCGGTTATAAGCGTGCGTCGTGCTGAGTGGTTCGAGTGTGTATTTTGCGCAACTAAAAATAAAAAAAAAAAAAGGGAAATAAAAAGGAATAACTTTACATTAAAAAAAGGAGAATTATGGTCAGTGTCTTGCAATGTGATCGTGCTTTTCATCAAAACACCACGAAGATGTAAGAATATAGCACTAATTGAAGGGAAAAAAAAAATCAAAAAGCAAATCACTGGAATAACTAATGCTAGAACAGAACAACCCGAAGAAAAGTATGACTATCTTAAAATTAAATCCGCCGCAGCAAATAAAACTGAATAAACAAAAGGAATCGAAAATGGAGGAGGAAGACGAGTTCGGGAAAGGTCAGCAGAAGAAATCGGAGTCGCTGCAGCTGCTGAGGAACGAGTTCAACCGCAGCGAGAGCATCCTCAGGATGAACGAGTCCCTGGGGAGACTGAACGAGTTGAGGGATCTAAGGACGAACAGATCTGACGGGAGCGACTCGAGACGGACGAACAGAACGGACCAAAGTGAGGCTTTGAGGTTAAGTGAATCGCTATCGGTGCTTAGAGCTACTGAAATAGTTCGAAGTAATAAGGACGAGAACGATTTCGACAAAAAGATTTTGCCGGATGACCTGAGGACTAATCGAAGTGGTGGCAATATTGTTCCTATACAAGGTACCGGAGGACAGCAGTCGCGGAATCATAATATTAGTTTTAGTGTTGCTTCTTTGTTGGCGGACACGAGGCCCAGGCGTTCGCCGTCGGGAGTCCATTCGGAATCGCCGTCGCCGCCGCCGGTAAGTTTGTCCTCCCCCGTGCACTCCGGGGGGTCGAGTTCCGGAGGGAAATATCCGCGGAACCGCGAACCGTTCGCCTACCCGCCGGGCTTTCGCATCCGTCCCGATGCCGCTCTCATCCTTGGTTCCCTCCCGCCCGCCGTCAGTGCCGACGATCCCGATCCCATCCGAGTCGGTTGCTTCGTCTCCGGCACCACCGAGGAAAAAGATGCTCCACGCAAAAAGGCGTTCCAAATTAGTTTTGGCCGCATTTTTGGAACGGTTTTCGAATGCCGGCGAGACGCGGTCGTCTGCTCCGGTCGGGTGCTGATCGCGATTTTCGCAGTTCAAAGAGAGTCAGCGATTGACTTGATTTGTTCGCAGTTTCCTCTTAGTTATCGCCGCCGACCGGGCGAATGCCCTCCTCCAGCAGCCGACGACGTTTTGACCGGAATCACCCGCTGGAGAAGAAAATTCTTTATCTGAGCTGCCACGTTTTGATGTGACGCTGTTTCGCGTTCGACCTAAGAAGGTTTCGTCGCTTTGCACGCTTTTCCTTAGGGCTTATTTCAAAAGTCCCATCTCCTGCCTTGTGCCATTCATCTCCTTGTTTCTCGTTAAGTTTTGCCGAGCTCCGTTCGTATTTTTACAACCCGAGAAGGAGAAAAGACGGGCGAGAGTTGAAGGAATCCATATTTATAGTTACATCGTTAATTATATAATATTATTAACTTTCCGAGGTATCCCCGCGCTCGCCGAAAGGTTGCTTTCAGGTTTTAATTTTGTCCAAACCGGCGAATCGGAAATCTGCCAGTGTCGTGGTTGCTTCCGTCGACTCGTTCGATGTGTCAACGATTTTCCCGTCTGATTGTCGACAGATGGAAACAAGAAGCTTTGGCGGTCGTCGCTGCCGACGACGTGAAGGCGAACAATTTTCCGTTGGTGGGGGAAACTCGTTCGGCGATAAAGCTTCCTCGGGGGTTGAACCTTCGCTTGTGCTGGGATATACGATATCGGAGCCTGTGCACCTTTAGATATATTAAAATTTCAGTTCGTATATATTGGCGTTTTATTGGTCCGTTCTCTGCCACCCATCGGACAGCTTTGTTATTGCACTCTCACGATATTTTCGGATAGACCGGCGCACAATCAACATACCAAGCTCTATTTAACTCATAACGTTATTGAATAACCCGATACTGTTGTCATTTTATCCAGTAAGTAAATTATTGTTATTATTTAAATTACTTTTTGCGCTCTGCAGTGACGCCGTCCCGCACATCTTGAAAACCGGTTGTGCATTTTGGCCACTGCGATTGCATTGCTGACAAGGCGAACGGCATTTCCGTCGCTCAGCCGTCCGCATCGCATCTCGCAATTTGGCGACGGTCGGGTATCCCGTTCGCCGGCGCGCGGGGAGGGTTCGCCACAATTTGATTTTCCTTCCGATTTTTAAATACGGCCCTGTCAAGGGATTCTAATCATTTTTATGCTCCATTAATCCCATATTAATTGCGAATCAGATGTTTGAGCTGAAAAGTTTTTAGCTGGAAATGAACCGTCAACCGAGTTCCAGTACCTGCGCCATTACCTGTTTCGCTATGAGACGCTATCGGCAGATCAGCCAAGTATGTCACAATAAACACGGGGCATTTGTGAACGCACGGCCATTACCGAACTCATTAAAGCAGCAGAACCGTTAACCGTGCAGCGACGGCCTCATGCCGGAGGAAAGTCAATTTCGTTTTCCACAGCTCCGGCCGGCGGTCGCGGCGGCGGCGAAGAAGCCTCCGCGCCGGGCGTTTTCCGCCCTCGCCAACCCGGAAAATTCCTCCTTCTCCCGGAAAACTCGGACGGAACCCGGGGAGGGTCCTCTCGGGCGATGGGAAACCGCAAATTTCTCCATTTCAATGCGCGACTGCTCCAAGAGACTGGTTTGTTGAAAAGCCTGTACATTTGTCTTTAATTGTCCTTTAAAAGCGGTTCACCTCCCGTACGTGGAATGTCGTTTTCAGGACTGGTGCGGAACCTTTCCGATGCCGAACGCATTTTTGAAAACTTGCTCGCCGGGTCGAAGCCGAAAGTCCCGGGCGAGTGCCCGGAGGAAGGCTCCCGCAGACTGCCGACCGACTCGAATCCCGGAGGGTTTCTTCCCCGGGACGGAGGGAAGCGAACCGAGAGGGCGCACTTTGCGTCGGAGCGTTCAGGTCGAATCGTCGGGGTTGAGCTGTCGAACCTGCAGATCGAGGAGAGGTCGTCACAAATTACGCTCCGCCGTCCACCGTTAATTTATTAATAAACCGAGGAGCATCTGCTTCAATTAATTTGTTTAATTAATTAAGTTATGAAATTGTTAGTTTGTTTCAGTTCCTTTTATCATGGGAGAGAGCATCTCGTTTTTCGACGAGCGTCATGCCAGATACTAGACGGTCTCTTTGATAAATAGCCGGCTCTGTTGTTTCGTGTAGATAGGAGAGTTCTTAACTCCTTCGGTGACGAATAAGTGGATTTTGCTCCTCGCAGCGTTATTATAATCGGATCGGTTCGTGGCAGGCTAACCTCACGCGAATGCCCCCGGCCACGAACTGCGGCGGGAGCTTGAACACTCGCGTTCGCTTCGGTACCGAACGGCGAATCCCGAGAACCGATGCCGCGGGGGACGAAGTCCCGCTCCCGGGTCCTCGTCGCCTCTCGGGCGGCGCAAACCTTTCCCTCGCGGATCGGCCCCATCCCTCGGGACGGGAAGCTTCGGACCGGGACCAGGGTTCGAATCGAGTCGGCCTCCCGATCCCGTTCCCTCCCTGGTTCCCCGTGTGGCCGTTCTAAAGAAAATTTTTAAGTCCATTTACCGCGTGAAATTGAAAGCTACAATGACCGAAACGTGCACATATCGATGTCGGGCCGGTCTAGGAATAGAAAGACTTTCACGACAAATCAATGGAACAGCGCAGCAAGTCACGTTCAAATGATTTCCGTTCACAGGTTTTTTTTCGCTTTCCAGTTGGATAAGTTACCTCAGCTCTGTTGGTACCAGCGCAATAAATCTGATCAGGTAGCACTCGGTGATGAAACACAAGAACTAGATCCCGATACGAGGAGAATTGAGTTTCGGTGTACCCTTTTATCGTTGGCCGTAATCGCACAAGAGTTCTTAATTAGGTATGCCCCATCCGGGATATTATTTAAATGTTGAAGTAATACCAGAAGGTAGCTCGGCATCTGCATCCGTCCCGCTCATATTTAATTGGGACGGGAGAGGAGATGCCTCGAACCTCCCGAAAAGGCGACTCCCGCGTAGAAAACCGCTCTCGGAGGGCATAAATCAGGCGGTGCCGGAGCGTCAACCCCCTTTCCGAAGGTGCCGCGGGTAGTTGGTGCGCGGTCCGCGTGCGTGCGGCTCGCGCGGATACCTCGCAGCTCTCTGGAAACGGCAGCTCTCTTCTTAATGATTGCAGATCAGCCAAAGAATCTCGTCGCCCGTGACGACTCAGTCGGGGGAAAGAAATTCTGCAACTCTGAATTCGTCGGCGGCGTCCAACACTTCGGACGATGAAGACTGCAACGTTAACGACAACGGGGAGGACGAGGTGGATTCCTGCGTCGGGAGCATCGTCGACGTCGAAAGGGAAGGCGAAAGCAGGAGTCCGTCTCCCGCGGGCATCGCCGGCAACCTCGTGCAGAACAGAAGACTGGACATGGGATCGGCTCGGTAAGTGGCCCCGCTGGAGACGCTTCCCGTGCCCGAGAGGCCGCACGTTCTAAACGAGCCGCCAATTGCAGGTTCATGCTCGGGGAGCCGACGCCGGTCACTCCCGTTCGTCCGACACCGTTTAGTGCTTTAGCCGCGGCCGCGGCCGCCTACAGCGCGGGACTTCAGCAGCACTCGGCCCCCGGGCCATGGGCCGCCCTCGGCCACTACCCCGGGGCCCTGTTCCCCGGGGCGGGGCTTCCGCCCGGAGCCTTTGGCGGGAGCCTGTCCGGATCCACCGGTGAGTCAAACAATCGTTAAACGCAATTACGATCGCGGAGGATCATAAATCAAATTTAGACTCCGAGCGGCAGGAAAATACCGGAGGACGGTTAAAGTTAGGGTAATTAGAAGTGCTTTGCCATGGCTCACTTCGTCACTGTACAAATAAAGCTATCAATAGCTTAGTAAATTGTTTAAAGAAAAGACAGGCTGAACAAAAAAATTTATTTAACCTCTAACCCTTAACAAGGTTTGACAGACACTGTGAAGTCAAGTTTATCTACGGAAGTCTCGATTGCGCCGTTCTCGAAATTCTTTTCCGTCAATTTTTGCTTCTTCCGCGGATTCGAACACGAATTTGCCGCGTTTCCGTGCGGCCTGTGCTTCGGGACGTCCCGAACGGCGGAAAATGCCACGTTCCCTTCACCTGGATGCCGGCGGGGGCAGTTCTTGCGTTCACTCGCAGGGGGCAGACCTCCTTGCTTTCCGACAGCGTGGTTTCTCCGCGTCCCGACGGGCCGATAGCGACCGCCCAATGACTTCAATGAAATACTTCGTGGCATTAAAAAAAAAAAAAAAAAAAGAAAAAATCTGAAGGCAATAAATAAAAGCGTGGTTTTAGAAAAGTAGCCGGCTTCTTGAAATTTGGCAAGGAAGACGCGAGTTAAATACTTGGGGCCACGGGGTTGTGTGTCATTAATTTTAAATGTCTGGGACATTTCTTATTTCTTTTTTTTTTTTTTTTCGGTTCAGAAAAATGATTAATCCCATCTTCTTATTCTAGACTAATGGTCTATTAGAAATAGTCGCTATGTTCCGAGGGAGGGCTCCGATATTTCAATGCAATTATGTCCATCGTCGGCGCTCGGATCATCCCTTTCCTTGATTCTCCCCCCGGGGGATGTTAAATCATTTTTGGCTCCGGCTTTTCCTCTTCCTTCTTCAACCTCTCCCGCGGCGGGTTGGGAAACGTGACGTTTCTCCGCCTTTTTCGTCCGGAGCCCCGCAAAAAAAAAACAAAAAAAAAAAACCGAACCTCCGTGGAAGCGTACGCGAACGTTGCCTGGCTCGCATTTGAATTGCACGAAATGCTTGGGAGCGAGTTGGATTCAGGTTCGTTTTGCCGTGCCTGGTGTTGCAGCCGTGATCCGAAAACTGCTCGTCTGCAGCGTCGTCGCACGGTGAGAATCCTCGTTTCCTTCGTCGCTCCGGAAATCAAATGCAAAGCGCAGGATTTCGGAGGCCGACCCAGATCGTTTCCTCCTCCTGCAACGGACGGTTTAAGGTGCCCGCGAAAAATTGGCGCTTGTGCGGCACGTGCAGTCCGCCCCGGTCGAATCGGTGGCCGGAACTTGTCGAAAAGAAGTTCGAGGCGCACCTTAAACCTTCCGGGATCGGCGCACCGAGTCGAAGGGAAGCGGATTTCGCGCTTTTTCAGAGTGATTGCAGAGGGAAAGAGGTCGATTTGATTCGCTTAACGTGTTAAGCTGCTTTCCAGACGTTTCCGCGCCTTAAATGCGATCCACTCACGGTCCGCAGACGCTTTCGGAGCACTTCCGAAGTGCGGAGTTTTCCGGGGAAGGAGACGCGGCCTCCCGATCCCCGTGCAAAAGACCAAAAGACCCCCGCGCCAGTCGCTCCGCGTTAGAATAATCGCTTTAAGAGTCGAAGGCTTCAGCCTCAATTAACTTTGTAATTAAGTTAAAAATATAAAAAAGCATCTGGAAAATCTAGCATGAGAAGTGTTCGCAGCATTTGAAACGCGATACCCTTGAGGAGGCTGTTCTGGGGAGCCCCGTCCGAAGGTGTTCCTCCTGCCGTCGGGGAAGGGCCCTTTCGGCTGCCCCCGGAAGTGCTCCGCGAGGATGTTGCCCCCGTGGAGACGTGAAACGAAAATCCGGAAAGATAAGCGCAAAGCAGAAAAACTGATGCTCGGCCGGTTTATCCTTGGTTTCATTGTGGCGGTTACAGGTCAAGAAGTTATGTTAATTTCAATTAATTATTTGTCCTTTATAATACGAACTTGTGGTTTCCTTTTCCTTCGTGGAAAGAAAAGACCCCGGTGGTGTTGCTGCCCCGACTGCACAACATTCTTTTAGAATGTATAATACGATTGTTCGAGGTACGTCGAGGCTCGTAAAAAAAAAAAAAAAAAAAAAAAAAAAAAGAGCGTGGCCCAGGTGAGGTCACACTGCGGCAATCGATGTGTCGCCGAAAACCGAGTGAGGACGCGTCGGAAGTGGTGTCGCCGGGCCGGCAGAAAAAGTCGATTCTCGCGAGGGTTACACCAGGAGAAGTTGCAGAGCGAGTTGCGAGATATCGAGATGAATTGAATGGCGTTTTCAGACATCCGATGGTTTCTGCTATAAAAGCGACAGGTTTTTCCATTATGTTCGAATCGGGTTTCTTCGAGAGTAGCTAACGGGTTCGGGTTCCGTGGGATCGTGGCCGCTACCAACTAACCCACATTCCCGATGGAACGCCTGCGCTGGACGCCCGGGTCCTGCAGCGGAAGTACCCTCCGTCGCACTTTTATCAAATTCTCCATCTCGCTCCCTTCGGTTCACCTTAAGCGAGGCGAGGGAGGCGAGCCTTAAGGGTTTTCGGACCGTTCCTACTTGAAGCGAAATAACACAGCATTTGGTCGGAAGGAAAGACGTCCTTTGGAAAAGGCGACCGCCGAAACCTTCTCCGGTGTGCGCATGCATTTGACCGGATTGCTCGGAGCCTCCCTCTGCAGAAGGCTGCGGGGAGGTGGCGGCACCTTCGCCCGCCCGAGGTGCGGGTCTCGCGCTTTCCCGCCTCGGCGGAAGGCCCCTCCGCGCCGAAGATTCGATTAATCCGACAGCCGCACCGGAAGCGGAAGCTCTCCTTATGAATGAACGCAGTTTCGTTGCGCCACAAACAACGCGCTTTCCGTTCGCGGTGCTCGTTCCGCAAGAATTATTCATTAGCACGTCCGTCACCCGGAGAGCCGTCGCTTGCCCGGTGCTTATTTAACCGGGAAATTTTTCAAAGCAATGGAAAAATTGTCTTTTTAACGCAAAGCTGGGTTTCCAAAAGCTGATAGGACGGCGTAAAATCTAATGGCGCCTAATTCTAATTACAAAATCGTATGCCTTGGGTCGGTCAGAGTGATTATCAAATGCAATAACCGAGAGGGCACTAAATGAGAAATATTAAATGATTGATGCATGAGTTGATAGCTCCAACCAGTTCAAAATTCAATCGGTTTCTAATTAATTCTAATACTGTTCGTAATTTAGTAATTGTTTCCTTGGGCTGCTGGTGCCGGCGGGAGCACCATCCGTCAGAAAACGGGAAAATCCTCGGTTGTCCCGGAAAAGCGTTTCGGAAAGGCCGCGGCACTGTTCCCTGCCCTGTCTGTCGCTCCCGCTCTCGTCGCCGTCTCGATTTTCGAAGGACGGTACCGGAGGCCGACTCATCGCAGCAACAGCATCGATACATGGCGCGTAAAAAGCCCATTTCTCAACCGATCCTCGGTTCAGGCACTGCGTTTTCCATTCCGGCGACGGGATGCAACCCAGATCTCGATTTTGCTTTCATCCTTAGAACCCGGGGACCGGGACCGCACTGCCAGCTCTTTTGATTCGCTGATGAGGTCTTCGGGAATCTTTTGAATGCGGCGGTCCCGCAGTTTGCCCCGGTGCGCAAACGCCCAGGAACTTAGGTTTTTAACAATTTTCAATATCGCCGCTTTCGGGGAGCACGTAAAAAATGTCCGGCACGTTTATTTCCTGCATCAAGCCGCACGCAAAATGCTGTTTTAAAAATTTTCTCCTCCGTCTATAAATAATGCACGTCGACATTCTGCAAGGCTAGGCGCAAAGTTTCCGGTTCCGGGCCGAAAGGCGAATCTGAGGACCCGTCTGTTCCTGCCCGGAACGGTCCAGAAGTTTCTTCCGTCCCGAACAGGTTTCCCGCTTGCGCGGACGGCGTTCGAAGCAGAGAACGGGAAATAAAAAAGGCACCGAAGGCTTAAGGACGATTAAGGTTAGCGTGTTTGGCTCATTTATAAGTCAGCTTTATTTAGACCCCCGCTTCACTCTGTGGCATGTTTCGACTTTACCAGAATTTCTTATCCATGAATTATCGGACAGGAATTGGTTAACGGGTAAAATAAACCGGAAACGGCCTAAAGAGGAGGTGAAGGTTGTTTGATTTGAATACAAGAAATTTTTTTTATGGTTCCACTGTCCAAAGTCATTAACTTGGGGTTGGAATTTGATCGGTGGAATGCGAGCGTTGCGCGTACGTGCGTCTTCCGTATTCTGGTGCCACTGGCGCAGTGCGCTTTGTGCTCCAGATCGAGGGACGTTTCTCGACGTGGAGGCGTTCGGGCGAGGACAAGTTTCCGTCCAATTTTTCAACTTTTCGCCGCCGCCTTCGCCTTTCCTTTCTTCCCTTTGCGCGCACTCCCCGGAGCGGGCGTCGATCCGCGTTGGGACCGCGGAGGGCCGTCGGGGAGAGATCGCGGATCGGATCCATCGAAGGGTGAAAGCATCCCCGTTTTCCGCGATCAAAAAACTGCCACGGCGGTCGCTGAAGAATGGCTAAGCAGATCGGTTTTGTTTTTTTCGTTCCAGATTCGAACAACGGAGAGCCGCCCAAACTTAAGTGCAACCTTAGAAAGCACAAACCGAACAGAAAGCCGAGAACGCCGTTCACGACGCAGCAGCTGCTCTCGCTGGAGAAAAAGTTCCGCGAAAAGCAATACTTGTCCATAGCCGAGAGAGCGGAGTTCTCGAGCAGTCTTCACCTCACGGAAACCCAGGTGAAGATATGGTTTCAGAACCGGCGAGCGAAAGCGAAGCGGCTGCAGGAAGCGGAAATAGAAAAACTTAAAATGGCTGCCGTCGCGGCGGCGAGACCCCACCACTTGTACGGTCCCCCGCACCATCCGGCGCTACAGCAGTATTTCCACCATCATCCTGAGCACCCGGCAGCGGCTCTCTTCTCCGGTCCTAGTCCTCACCACGCTGCGATGACGGCGCTCCTGCAGGCCAGACACCCGGGAATGGTCGGGATTAATCCGATGATGGGCCCGGCACCATTGCTCGGCCCCGCAGCCCACGGATCGGGCTCGATGCCGCCGCAGAACAGTCCCACCACAGGTCTTTCATAATCGCTTCCTACATCCCCCGACGCAACCAGCGACGTGGAAGCAGAGATCGAAAACCTCGATACTTCCATGCGCTCTAATTAATAATTAGTCAATTATTTAAGTAAATTAAATTCTATTTATGTCTCTTTAATAAGGGGATTGCTGTTGCGTGCGTTGACGGCCGCGGGTGGTCCTTATTTTAGGCGAATGCCGGCCAACAGTCCCGCAGCTCACGAACTCCTTCCACGACGGCTTTTCCCCCCGAACGGGAAAATCTTTTGCCGCAATCGTCGATCGTGCTCGACGTTTCAGCATCGTTGCTGACGTCCCTGAAAGACGGCGAAAATTCCTTCACCTTTACTTGCTCCGACGCATCGCGTCCTGTACCTTTTTAATTATTCCATCGTTCACCGTGTGCTGTGCTGAGGATGATGCCGGGGTTCGGAAGGCGCAATCGCCGAAGCTGACACGAAAAACGTATAAAAAAAAAATTGCTCAATTTGACTTTTCTTATTCATCTGGGAAAGTGTCCGTGACCAGGAGCGGAGAATGAAGAAGAAGAGGATGGCGGAAATGACTAAAGCCACGTTCACTTAATTATTTTTATTTAATTTTATTATATTATTCCGAAAGTTGTTTGGGATTTGTTATTATTTATTGTTTTTTGTGTTTTCGTTGGATTCCGCGGCAGCGGCGAACCCGTCTTCGCCGAACCCGCGCGCATCTTGATTTTCAACCGAAGCTCACAAATTTCTGCATAGTCCGCCTATTTTTTTTTTTTTTTTTTTTTTTTTTTGGGAGCCCACTGGAGAACTGGCCCTCGCGACGGCGGAAGCGCCGTGGGGGCGGCACCGGAGGAAAGGCTTCCGCTTTCCACGTCGCGACACTCCCGGCACGAGAAGGAACAAGCTCGAATCTCGAAGCGCGCGCGGCCCGCAAATAAATCTGAAATTTATTTTGCGTGTCCGAAGTCTGGAACCGCTTCCTCCGCAAGAAGCTCCATCCCGCCGCAAGAGCTCCAGTCAAACGGAATCGCTTCGGGCACTTGCTGACGCATGTTATTCATGCTTTTGCACATAGTTAGCAGCTGTCGATGTGCATTAATGTCGGGGTCCCTCCTCTGCGCTGCCCGACTTGTGGCTCGTTTGCTCCGCCGAGGCAATCTCATCGGCCGCAGGACGCTTTCCTACGTTTTCCAGTCCTCTTCCGTCTGGTCTCAGCTCATTTTACGGTCTGCGCCAATTGGCAGCAAGCGGATTTTCTCCCGGTTTTCGACGTTTCACCGTTAGCGCGCGTTTGCCTTCAAGATTCGCATTCGAGGAGTTGCCCCTCGCGCGGCGCAGGTCCGCCCCGGGAAGCTTTTCGCGCGGAGAAACGGAATCCAACAGCGAAATAAAAGGAAATATTTTTAGCCGCAAAAGTCTCAAACTTGCATACAGAAAATTGTACAAAGTCAAATATCGTTCGCGTTGAATTGTTTTAAATGACGCAGAATAAAAAACGAAGAAAAATTATTAAAAAAAAAAAAAAAAACGAAGAAAGTGATTTTGTAGTTATTAATAAAGAATTAAATAAATGTAAATTTTCTCAGTATTAACGCCGACTTATGAGTTCTGAGCTTTTCTTTCACGACCACCCAAGCAACCATCCTTGCCGTGGCGGGAGGAGCAAACGGACGGGGGTTCGGAGCTTCGGAGGAGGCCGGGAGCGAAAACTTATCCCGCGACGCCGTCAACCTCGCGATGAAGACCAAATTTCGACCTTTTCCGCCGCTTCTTCTGCCACGGCACGGCGTTGCGGCTCTCGGAAAGCAACCCGGTAATTTTCACTCCCCGGAGCTAACTGTAAACAAAAAAAACGGAGGCGGCGTCGGCGAAGCGGAAGTCGGTTTGCTTGTCACGGCCGTCCGGAGAAAGTCGTCCGGCGGGGGGGGGTGGAGGGGGGAGGGGGTTCCGGAGCGGCGAAGCGAACCAACCTCGGCGAAAGCTCCGATCGCTGCAGGTTTCCGCGGAGGCGAGCTCCAGAACGCGTCATCTCCGGTCGAGGCTTCGGGAGAGACGAGGATCGCCGGAAAGAGCCGAGCGCAGATCGGCACCCTTCGGAGGCGATCGCGAACCAGCGAAGTGAAAGGCGATGTCCCTGAAGGTTTCGCGCGGCGCTATCGATTAATTTGCTTTCTGAGATAATTTTAAAATGTCAATTAATTTTTCTCTCTCTAAATAAAATTAAATTAAAAGACAATTTCAAGTATAATAAAACAGAAATAAATTGGAAATTCCTTTCCCGTTACGTGGTGGAAAAAAAAAAGGAAGAAAAAAAAAAAAAAAATTTATGTCCCGCCGTGAAAAAGACCAAAGTCGTAATTTGCAAATTAATTGACAGAAATTTGTCTTTGAGATTGTTAAAAAAAATTTTTTTAAATTATTTCCAATTTATTTATTTATATTATTTTTTTCCCTTTTTTTTTCGTGTGTGCGTGCGTGTGTGTGTGTGTTTAAGATCCATTAAAAATTAGCCAGTTCTAAAATGCATCTAAAATAAATTGAAGTCTAATTATTTTGTAAGATGGCTGCCCGTCTTGCGGCGCGTGCATCTCCCCGAAAAATCATCTTACGGTCCTTCGCACAGTGACCAAATAAACACTAAAATTGAAATATTGATAAGGCAGCTACCGTTGAAACAGGTTTCAGGTTTCATTCTCTCATAATCATTTAATTGATCTGTCTCCTGTCCGTTATTGTGCGAGCCTTTCGTCCTGCGGTGCCCTTTTACCCCGGAAATTTCTTACGTCGGTAGCGGTTTTTTCCCCCCCACCCCCACCCCACCCCCCGCTCTCGC
>JAOWBB010000007.1:2141399-2193786 GCA_028565995.1 Ricinus marginatus | reverse complement strand
GAACGTGGAAATTGTGCTGATTGTTCTTCGTAAAATAAATAAAAAGAGCCAATATTTCGCCATGGGGCGTGATGAATTAATCAACGGGCGAAAATCCACTTTGAAGGGTTTAAACACGAGGACGAAGCATTTTCGGAGGGAAAATTTTAATTCAGTCTGTGTTCGTTCGGAAGCAGAAAGTGATTTGTAGGTGAGTTTGAAAGGAAAAAAATCCTCAAAGATTTCTGTCGTAATAGCCATGGAAAAGAGGAGGGAGCGCAATTATTAGAATATGAACGTAAACTGTATTCAAAGTGAGTGTGAAATGAAAATAAACAAAACATAACTTCATTCAGAACGTGAAATGATTTTTTCATGTTGTACATCCGGTTCCGGTGTCATGGCATTTTCATCAATCCGCGTTTCCTTTTGCAACAAGGGCCCATCTGAGATCGCTGCGGGGGTGGATGTCTTTGATCTCCGTCAGATGCGACCGCATACCAAAAGATTTTCGCTCCCGCTTCGAAATTCGACGTCCCGGACTTTCGCAAAGCGAAATATCATCGAAGCGGAGCGATTTCGATCCCGCCGGGAAAAGGGCGGGGGGTGAAAATTCGGGCGTTCGTGCGCCGAGAAAAAATCGCGGAGGCAGCGGACGGGATCCGCGGGGTTTCGGCTTCCGGATCGGGAAAAGCGAAGATCCGGCTCGGGAACGCTCTCCGCAATTTCGGATTGTCCCACTCGGTGAATCAGAGCCGTGAGGAATGGATCTGTATGGGCCTGCCCTCTGCAGTCGTAAAACGAAACTAGCCTTACACAGCCGCTTTTATGACTGTGTGGTTCCTTTCTAGCCCGCGCGATGTCTCCACCGTCGTTTTCTAATCTTAAATTCTAATAATTTATCATATATAAAATTAAGGGGGCGAAATATATAAACAGTGTAAAATTTTTACATTGACGCTATGAACATATATATATATATATATAATATCGAAAAATTGTAATGAAAAGTCATTAAATTAAAAAAAAATCGATGTTTATAATATGTATAATTTGAATTCATACTTTCATTTTTATCTGGGACAAGGAACATTCCGCACGCTAAGAATCGAACCTTATACGGGCACCGGCTGCATCACCTTTACGAAAAAAACTGCAGATTGGCCGTTCAATTCGGTTCTGCCGCCGTCTCGTCCTGTCGTGCATTTTCCCGTCGAACCGAATCGGTCTGCCGTTTCCGAGGGTTTGGAAACTGCAGCAGATCGTCCATCAAGGCATGCGTTCGAAGGGTCAACCGCAGTCCCGGCCCCGCGAGCCATGAGCTTTTTGATGTCGTGCCTTTCCTCTGCTGCCGCGGTTAAGTTTCCCGCCTGAGACGTGGCTTCGGTGAAAACTCATTTTCTCGTCATTTTGGGCGGCAAAAAAAGGATCAGGCAAACCATTTTGGTGCTTTGCTCGGTCACAAATTGCGCCGAGCTGGAGCGATCCTTTTTGCCGCGTAACTTTCTGACTTCTTTTCGATGGCGGGGCACCGCTTAAAATACGACAGCCGCTAATATTTGATTATTGAGTCCACCGATGTTTTGATGCGTATAAATGGGAAATAGGACGGTACATAATTGGAAAAAATAATCTACGTAAAGCCAGACTTTATTAGTAAAAAAACATTTCTCCGAGATATCCTTAATACTGTGTGATTCTGCAGAATCAGATGCTTGAACACTTTATTTGACTGATTATGCTTAGACGATTACATTTTGCCCATGTATATTTCATACAATGAAAAACTTCACTTAATCTTAATGCCTACTAAATATTTGTAAATGTCAATGTTTCGGTATCTGAAAATATGAAGTTGTAGTTTAATTTTCCTGTAAATCCTCCGTTCATTACAGATGTGAGGAATAATAAGAGTAGCTCAGATCATGTTCGGGTATTTTTATGTCTGAAGTGAGTGATTCGTTTATAACAGTACATGCAGTGAAAACAATTCCAGCTATAATGGAAACTGCAATATCACCAATCAGAGACAATTACTGCTCTTAAGTATGTTATACAATATTCTTCTATCACATTAGTTAACAATGCTTTAAACCATTGTAGACGGTAACGTTGGGAATTCGCCCCGAATTTTCTATTTCGTGACCGGGCAACTTGCTGTAGTTGTTGCTGCTGAACTGTTGAATAGTTTGGTAATTCCCGCCGTTGTTCTGAAAACAGGGTTTCCCGTTATGTACAAGCAGAGAAACCGACACTCTCCTCGGCTGTTTCGAAAGATTCGGGTTTGCTCCGTCTACGCTGGAGAATTGTCTCTTGTTCTTATACCTTCTGTTTTGAAACCATATTTTCACCTAGAAGAAGCCAAAAACGTGAAATTCAGACCTTCTCGAGGAAAGTAAGGCAGCGAAATAGGACTCACCTGAGTCGACGACAGCTTCAGCTGCTGAGCCATGTGCTCTCTCTCAGGAGCGGAGAGGTACCTCTGCTCTTTAAACCTTCTTTCCAGTTCGTAGACCTGGGCCTGCGAGAAAAGAATTCTTGGCTTCCTTTTCACTTTTTCCTTACCATTCTTCTTCATGTCGGATTTGCTGGTATCTGCTTACAAATACGTTTATACATAAATTTACCGGTCATTCCTTTGGCGAATGTGAAGCGGAGAGATTTTTACCTTCCGACACTACATCCTTCCTGGAGGACTCCACATGCGGAGGGCACAGCTGGCTGAGGGATCGGACGTGGCTCGAGGTTAGTTTTGCTGTATCTGGATGAGGATAGTCCAGGGAAACTAATGATTCAGACTGGAAATTATTACATGCAGGTGACTCCTGCTTAAACTTAATTTCACCGAAGTCATTATCAACTTTATAAGGCAGTGAAATATCCATATTCTTGTAGTAATTCGCAGATTCCGGATCCATGATCTGCCTCGGAACATCGGAGCAGGATTCGTTGTTATTATTATAGTAAGGGTCGCTATTATAAGCATCATAGTGCGGCACTAAGCACGAATCCTGAGACATAGCATATTGTTGATCGTATTCTATAATATACTGCTGAGGGGTATAATAGTTCATGGATGAAATAAAATCATCGTTCTGATGATAGTATGGCGATGTTTGATCCATTATTTCACCATCAGCAAAAGTCTTACACATTTATTCTCGTTTCTACGCCTTATTAGTTTTCTTAAAATACATATTTAATTTTTACTTAATCTGCGAAAATATAAATCTTAATCTAATTGATTCGAATAAGTTATTTAAAAATTGCTTTCTGAAAATGTGTGGATTATTAAAGTATTATTAAGTATTTTTATTATAACTAAATTTTTTGAAAAGAACGTATATTAGATGGTAATATTTTATCGCTAAAGTATGACTCATTAGTTTTTAAATGAACAGTAAAACCAGAATCAAATACATAAAATACGGGATGCAATAGTCCATTACGTCTATTACATTGATGATGATTCAGGATATTAATAAAATGGAAAATATTCTAATATAATTCTATATATATAAAGCATATAAAAATGGTTCTTATATATGTACTGTACAAATATACATAAAATATAGCATATAATATATAAATATTTTTTTAGGGATAATAGAACACGTACAGTTTCGAATGTAAGTAAAAAACATCTTTACAGAAATGATTCATGATGTTGACCGAATAATTAAGCCTGAAAATTAACAATGGTTTTAAGAATAATTATATATAACTGTAACCGAAAGTTATATTCTTTTTAGAAACTGTTGAAATAAATGTACCATATTATATAGGGATTTACAAAAGTATTCGATATTTCCAATATAATATATTAATTTCTTAATGTACGAAATTATAGAATTATTGCAGAATCTAATGGTGAACCAAAAAAGAATACTAAATAACTTTTCAAAAAAAATATAAAAATTAGAGAAAAAACCCAAGTACTTTTGAATCCACTTATGGATCTCATATCCATATTTTTTAACTTCAGATCACAAATTTTTATATTATTTATTTAATAAACTTGAGAATTTTTACATGCACCGGACGAACTTAGAGTTTATCTTAAAACCTAAATTAACTTTTTATATTGTGGGTAGTAATGAAGAGATAATATGAATTCTATAAATGTAATAAATACAAATTGAATTTAAACTATTAGTTATCGAGTTATTTTATATGTATATATTTGTGCTGCTTAAAGAAATGATGTTAAGTCATGTTGGGCACTAATCAACGCTTTGGAATAGTGTTTAACTATATTTGGTTTGTGATATTAAGTATGCCGTGCTTATTTGGGCTTAACATCAGTTAATTATATTTATGCATGAAGTTATAACATTTAACAAATCAAACTGTGATCTTTTGAAGACGGAAATCGCAGATGCATTCACACTGATGCTAACAAGTTAGTAGTATTTGTAATCATCTACCGCAAATTCTGGAGCGGCGTAAAATAAGAGAGTAAAAGTATTTTTGAACCTCTGCAAACCTCTTGAGAGAACGCGGCCGTTGCAAATACCCGGATAAATCCTCGAATAAAGATGGAAAACACTTGTGAAAAGAAGACAGAACAATTGAAATTTGTACTTTAAGACAATCCAACAAAAACCCGAGCACTTGAAAAGCACAAACAGAGAATTGAATTGCGGTGAAGTGGCCTCTTAAGCTTCTGGATGTGCACTTGGCTTTTCGGTTAAGGCGACCCAACGGGATCAGTCTCCGGGATCCCCCACCACCGGGAAGATTTCCATGGTTTCCCATCCAGAAACTGTCCCTGCTCCTTATGTTTACCAAGCAGAAGGCGCGTCCCCAAAAGTGATTTTTTTGTGTAATTGGCCGCACTGCGATCTTTCGGTTTTTTTCACATCTCCGTTTCCTTCTTTTCTCAGGCATAGCTTCAAAATATCTTACGGATCGTGCGAGTGACGGAAATCCATCAATTTCACATATCGCTCGAGGGAAAAGAAATGCCGCAGCGGTCACAACCCCAAGTGACTTACATGCTTGACCGTGGAAAACCAAGGAATTTTCATGCAGTTCCCGGCAACAGGGCGATGAGCTCTCCAACCTAATGCGGTAACCATCTGAATTTGCGAAACGTGTCGAAGAGTTCGATCCAACGGGCGAAAAATAAAATTATTCATGTACCTTAGCCGTAATTCCATCGCACACGGAATCAAGGGGTTAAAATGAAAAATAAACCCTGACCAGGGCTCTACGGTGGGATGGATCGAGGCAAAGTTTTGAATAATTTCTGGTGAAACTGGTGCGGCTAATGGAGAAGCAAACTTGCTCTGCATTGTTTCGGGTCAATTAAGAATGTCAGCAGAAAAAAATTATCAAAGTTTTTTCCGTTCCATGGAAAATCTGTCGTTTTGCTGGACAATTAGCTAAGGGACAGTTTTGATTTTTAAAAAAATGCTTTTTTTTTCTTTAACTTGAGCTCTCTCCGATGCAATTATCTGGGAATGAATCACTTAGAAGTCAACGGCTGCAAACGATTCTTACAAGTTACCTGCCCAAATCGACGACAACGCTGCGGCTCACCTTCAGAGAAAGGCATCTTCTTGTCAGAATGTACACCGCCGTTGCAGTGGGAATCGGATTTGCCCGATGAGAATTGCATTAACGGGAGTCCGTTGCTCCGGCAGAGTTAAAATCGACCTTTATCGGCGAAATTCTATTTATCGAAATCGGCGAATTTCTTGGATTCGCCACTGTTGGTAAAACCAATATTTGATCATTTTCCATTTCAGTTGATCAAACAAAGGTCGAATCGGAGCTTTCTTGATTGACTGTTTCATGTTAGCTTCAAGTGGTCGAAGCTCCACCCACTCCCCCTGACGTCACTTCTATAGCTGAAATTCGATCTAAATTATGATTGATTCTCCCGAAAGTATAAATAAAGGATTTGAATTAATAGAAAGTATGGGTGGAGAGGGGGAGGGTAAGGGATGAGGAGGAGCCAATTGGTGAAAGCGTCTTCTGCAGCAGAACTCACCTGCCATTGCCGCTGAAACGGTGCACTCCCCCCCTCGCCTCTCCTCCTCCCCCCTTCGACCTTCGGATAGTCAAAATGCAACGCGGGGCCACCCATAATGGAGAATCCTTGTTTTTCGCCCACGGTGATTAAATGTCGTCAGGGCGTCAGACTAAACAGAGCATCCCAGGTACAGGGATATCCTTCTAGTGCCACGACGATTCCTCATCCGAAATGAGGATCGTTTTCCGTAATTTATGGTTTTCTCTGAACGAGCGGAGTGGATCCATCGCATTTTTCGGAACGGTTTCACGTTAGCCTTCCTTTTATTTATTTTTTTTTTTCCATCTCGTTGAATCGAAATTCCATGCACGAAACACAGTGGCAAAGCTTCGGAATGGACGAATTTCTCCTCCTTTGCTGCTGTCGCTCGATCAAATTCTGCCTTGCCCTCGGCGGGCTCTACAAATCTGCTTGTGCCCCTTCACCGGTTTCAGAACAATCTTTTTCAAATCCTTTTTTAATGCAAAGCCCCGAGCCAGAATCTGCGCAACCGGTATCTTCGTGCCTCACCGAATAGGGCGGACACTGTTGGGTACATCTTTTGATCTGGAAAAAGTAAAACTACGTCTCGGTAGAAAGATTCAGTGCGATTTGGTATCGGTTCCAGATCAAATTTTACAAATTTTAATTTTTCCCTACAGAAATCCCAAATTTTTCGAGTTAATGTTTATTCCGAACAACTAAAAAACTGTTTATATTGTCTGTTTTATCATTTTACCCTACTAAATCGCCAGCTCGTCAAAGCTTTTATCAGAGTGCCTCATTGCCAGTTAACCATTGTGCCTGTTGGCATATCATCGCAATTACTCGTATTATTTATTTATTTTCGTACAACTCAACGTACAGATTCTATCCTTATTCTCAACTTTGCAAAAAGCCTAAATTAAGGCGCTTTGATTTTGGCTCTTTTCTCCAGGACTAAGAGAGAATTTCCATTTTTCAAGCTGTAATTTGTCCAGCTTTGCAGCTTTCAAAATTAATGGGGTCTAATTATCCTTATCTAAAATTAATATTAATATTTGTAATTCTTTTCGGAGTCATTTGTAATTTCGAAATTAAAGTTAAAATATTTCAGGAACTGTCCGAAGGTATTTGTTTTTTTTTTTTATGCGAAGACCTCGGGGAATAAAATTCTCAATGAATCTATCACGTTCAACGAACAATATATATTTCACTCTGCACGTTTCAGACACAGGAATATTAAGAAGGAATTTTTTTTTTCTGCTGAGCAGTTGGACCAGCGATAGACAACATGAGAAGGCGCCTAGAACTGATGCCAAACAGCATTATCATATTCATGTGTGGCGCCCTTATGATATATAACACATGGCCAGTTTATCCATTTGAATCATACATGGGAACCACCTTTAGACTACGCTGATCAATCCGTTAAATGCTATTTATTATTTCATTTTTTACTATTTCCAAGACCTAACCGCATAAGCTGTATTTGTATATGATGCTGCTGCGCTCTTCCCCCGTCTTCGGGAAAGATTTGACCGCATATCCTGTGGCGCGAATTTCCCACCGCTAAAGCGCCGCAGAGGAAATTCCATCCGCAAATTTTCCTCTGATCCGGAATAACCCGGATTTCCCTTCGATGCATAAATCGCAAAAGCTTTACTTGGATTTAATTTGGCGGAGATTGTTCGAATGGATTGTCCCGCAGTTTGCATCATAAATTATGTTAATTTTTGCAATTCTTCGGTCAGGGTTTTTTTTTTTTTTAATAACTTTCGCATTTTTGGCCAGACCTAACCTGATTTACTTAACCAGTCCGACCACGAGAGGTTCGTATGCGAGGTTTCTGTCCTATCTGTTGCGATAGTCGGATGGAAAATTCTGCGCACCGATTTCGAGGCATGACTCGGATGAGGACCGATTCCTTTACTGGTTTAAGGCGGGGATTTTGCCGTCTCGTGCTGAATGTCCCGCGGAACGCATTAAAGTAAGTTTTTAGTTTTACGAAAATTAAATTTTTAAAAAGATGGATTAATTATTTGCGCCGAATGTGGAGTTCGAAATTTCGATTGACGGGGCGTTAAGGGACAAGGCTGCGTATATACGACGCATTAGTGGAAAAAGAGTAAAAAGTTTTTTCCGTTCGGCAGCACAAAAGTTCGCGAACCACTATAGCGTTGCCTTTCGATTGAGCATTGCTTTTCGGTTATCCAGGGTGGAAAAGCAAAAACAGCATACTGAAAAGTGAACAAGTAATAATGATGTCAGACACCAAGCTATATTATTCATAACAAATTTTCAGGTAAGTCAACTGATCGGAATTTCCCAATGTAAATGCTGGTGGGATCCATCGAAGTTGGTGGAAATCTCTGATTTTCTGTTTCTCTACACTTCGGGGGCTGGAATTATCCTACGAAATGACCGAAGCTCGTCCTGCAATATCTACTTCGAGACATTTTAAAGATCAATTAAGCAACTGCGGCCAAGTATTATTTTACGCGTTTTAAGTGCTTTAAGTTATAGCGCACGTCGTTGGCTGATTACTGAAAAACTTCAATGTCGGACTGGGATGCGGAGGAGATCTTTTAAGTGATAGATTTGCCCGTAAAAACGGAAATTTCGGAATCGCAATCAATTTTATTAATCCCCGCAAATGGCGTTTCATTAATCCGCCATTAAAACAAATATTTCACCTTCTTAGCGAAGGATAGAGCCACGTGGGGGCGGCGACATCTATCGATCGATGTCGGAACCAACAGGAATTTTCGCTTGCGCTCCAGCTCGACGTATTCGGCAACGAGATGTCGAGTTAAATTGACAACACGGTCGCGAGATGTCGCGACAGTTGCCAAAGTTAACTCCGTCGGACACCGGTCCGAGGAAGTCACGTTCAGTGCCGGACTGGCCACGCGGGGAAACGGAGCCGAGAGAAAGATGGCGGATAATAATTATGGCCAATTATCGGATATTCCAAACTGGTTTTTCCTGACCGGGAGATTTACCCAAAAGAACGAGCCATAAAATCAAATTTAACGTCTTTAACGGATCCCGACCCGGCATTATGTAATGTGTAAATAATAGGTAATCATAGGTGACCCCAATTAATTTTTTACGGCCCAATAAAAGCATGTGATAAATTATATTTTGTGAACTCGGGGCAGTTGGGTGACCCGCAGTCGGTGATAGTGCAGCCAGTGGAGTGATAAAGATGCCCGAATCATTCGATCCGCAATAGAAATTGCTGCGGTAAATGGAGATGAATGAGAGTGCCGTCAAAACGTGCGGTGACCCGGGGGCCGGGTCGGGGAAGATTCGGCACCGAAAACCCGGGAACCGATCCCGGGGGGATAACATCGCGGGACCCGGAGAAAAGCTTGAACGGCGGCGGTTCGAGGGGACGTCAGAAGATTCCGCTCCCCCTTTGGTCCTCGGTTATTGACCATCCCTCGACAGAATTGCCGGCAGCTTGGGGGTGCTCGCGTTCGTCGCGACCACGTCTGCTCGATCCATCGACGGGAATTTTCTTCCCGGCAGAGCGGAGCCGACCGGGGGAAAACGACAGCGTCGGGGGCGGTTTTTCGCCCGAGCTCCGAAACTGTCAAAAGTCAAAGCGAACTCCCGAACGCGGGAATCAATTGTCCGGGTCAAACGATAAAAACGGGTCTGTCCCTTGCCGGGGGGAGGAGGAGGAGGAGGGGTTGGCGCTCGCACCCCATTCCGATTATTGCCTCCATCCGACTTTTCGGAAGAAAAAACCTATTTTCAAAGGGAAATTCGGTTTGAAATACGAATTGGGCGGACACGTCGAGTTATTAATCGTCCCCGGGTCTCCCATGGACGAGTAAAAAGGCAGCTTATTAGTATCCTTCCCTATAATTGACTGTTAATGACCCAATTTCCATTCATCTCGTTACGAAACTGTAAATTTATTTTCGTTGCTCCGCAGACGAAAATACGGGTCCGGAAAAGGAAAAGAAGCTCCTCCACGGTTTTTCGCGTCCCGGAGGCGGCGGCGAGGGGCGCGAGAGCCTCCGGTACTCGGTCGTAAGGATGCAGAAAGGGAAAAAGGAAAAAAAAAAGGTCTGACAACTCCGATGATAAATGACGGAGGCTTTGCCGATTTGAAAACAAGAAATTTGTCCGAAAACAATAATGGCATCGAACTGCCGTTTCTCTTGGGGGGGTTTTCCCTTTAAATGGTTCCTAGATAAAAAAAAAGCGCCCATTGTCGAATAAACACTTGTAGAAATCGAAATCGGCCCCGAAGGCTGGGCCGGTGCCTTTGAGGTAAAATAATATGGAAAACCCTCAGGTCCGGAGTGGGGCCCTCGAGAACTGCCTCCTCGGGACGACTTTTCGAGGATGGACTTTTTGTCCTGGTCGGTGATTTACTTTCAATTCCCGTAGGTGGAGACTCAGAGGATTATTTAGATCGAGGGGGAAATATAAGGAGGAAATCTGAAGTTCGGGACTCGCAGTGCCGCACTGCACGCGAATGAATAAGAGGATTTTCTAGGCTTCGGACGGTCGTCGATTAAGGTATTTGGATCTGTTCGCTTCTCAGATTAATTACGGTAAGCACCTAATTGCAGGTATCGTTCCTGCGTCCGTCACAACGGGGCGGACTCGAAGAAAGAGGAAGGTTCGTCCGGGGGGTTGCGCTCGCAGCGTCTCAACAGCTTCGGTCCGCCTTGCGATGATGCCCGAAGTAAAGAAAAAAGGCGCGAAATTCCGGGGTGGGCGGGGAGAGGTGGGGGGAATTTACAAGGGAACCGCGGGGATTGTGCCAAGTAAGATCACGTGGCGGGACGCTTAGCCCCCTTAATGATGGGGGAAATGGGTGGGGGGAGGGAGCGGGGAAAGCCGCAGTGGAAAGTGTGACACAAGAACTCAATCGAGGGGATGGTACGGGGGGAGGGGTCAGCGCGGTCCGAATGGCGGCGTACTCGGATTTTCAAAGTGAGATTGCCATGGCAACCCGGAGGGTCGCAAAAGCCAATCGTCACTCTCGATACGGGAAGTCGATCCCCGAGCTAAGAAGTTTGTGGAAGCGAAATTTACGCGCGGGATTTTCATTCTCCGAGATTGGCACCTCCGCCTGCGGGAAATCAGGTACGCCGAGCTCTCCCCCCTGACGTGTGCTTCGTCTCCGGAAGCGAAAAGCGGGCCCCCAAAATTCGAGGTGACTCCCGGGTAGATGACGAAGGGAAGTGACGTTTCGCGGTCCCTTCTTCTGCCACGCAAACGCGACGACGGCCACGTCTGACGTTTATCCAGGTCGAACCTGAACTCACCTCCTGGCGCCTTTAGTTTTCGAGGGTGTTGTTCTTAACAATCAAAACTTAATTTACCTTTTGTAATACTTCTTTTCATATTTTATTAGTTTTTGACTTATTGACTTGACCCGACATATTTTTTTTCTCAACTGCAGAAAAAGAATTTTTCTTACCTTTTTGTGAGAGGCGTTTCAGGACGTTTTTCAGAACTGTTAGACTTTCAATTCTATATTGTCTCAAAGCGGTAGCTCTTTTGTGATCCGATCATTATCTTCCCTTGATGGATGTTCCTCGTTCTTCTCTTCCCCATTTTTCAGTTTTTAATTTCTCTTCCACGCCGTCATCATCCCCATCCCTACCGGAGTTCCTTCGTCGTTCTCGACACTGACGGAGATTTTTCCCGGTTAACTCCCTTATTTTCCGCCGAGAGAAAGGGATAAATGACAGTTTCACGGCGAAGTTAGGTTCGAGGCGCGATCTCTGAACGGGAATTTTCGAAAAGCGATCGCCAAAAGCTCAATTATTGCGGTGTTCAACAACGCGAAAATAACATAAATTAGTACGCGCGATTGGCCGCCAACGGGCAGAAGCTCAAATCGATCACGATGCATCCTCATTTGCTCCAAATCGAGCAGAACAACGAGCATTTGCCCTTCTGTTTGAATGGAAATCCGGGGGTTGGTTGCGACGGTCCTTCGGGCCGGGGCTCTCGCCCCTCCCGGTCGGGGGGTCGACCTGCCTTCGGAGGGATGCTGCAAACCTCGATCGATCAGCGGCCGAAGACGACTCGTTCCGGGCGCGTGGCGCGGCTTTGGCTTCGCCCGGCCGAAAGCTCGGAAGCCGAGGCCCGGATCTGACGTCGAACGGAACCGTTCCCTCCGAATCCCGCAGCGACTTGAATGACTTTTCCGCCTTCTTATCCGGAATGTGCCATTAATGAAGGTTTTCGAAAATCGGCTGGAAGCTCCGCTTCCGAGATCAAATTGCTTGCAGGCGCGGAAATTAAACACCGCATTTAATAGTCAGCGGCTGGGATAATAAGACAGAAGCCTTCTGCACCGATGAATTTTCACAAAAGGTAATATCGGCGCTCAAAAACGCTACGCTGTACATGAATATGTAGTAAAAAAGAAAAGATATTCATTTTTCACAAAGGAATCGATTCATTTAAACTTGCCGCTTGCCATGTGATGGTATTTATTGCTCAAAATGTTGAGTGTTCCGCCTAATGAAACTCCCGGGTAAATGGATAAATAATTCAAAAAACGGAATCTACTTCCCGCATTAATTTATTCCCTTGATCTGTAGTAAATGATGGCAGCATTCATTCGGTATTTATTATTTAGATAAAAAAAAAAATTTTCACCTCATCGTGCACGTATCTATATGAAATTTGAAAAAGGCGAACAACTTTATTGAAATTGGCAGGTTAAATTTTCACGAATGCTGACGGCTTTGGCTGTCGTTCGACCCCGTTAAATTTAACCTCTGTACACTTTTAGCGTGTGGCGCGAAGGAGAATTCATCGTGCTGGACGTGGCGACGTTTATTTCCCCATTTGCGAGCTTTATTACGTGATTATTTGCATTACATTATTAAGATTTTGCGTACGTTGACATTCTTCGTCCGGAAATCCCGGAGTTATTTCCGCCCGGTCGAAATCAGTTATGGCCGCCGAGCGAAGTCGATCCCGCCGTCCCGCACTCGGCACCTTCCGGTGTCTCGTTCCGTTCAAGTTGCCGAATTTTTACTCGAAGGCGGAGAAATTTTTGCCGTCCCGCACCCTCCCCTTCCCCCCCTCCCCCGCCCGCGTGACCGTCGCGAACGTTCGTTAGCGACACGTCGCGTGGTCATCTTCCCGTTCGCAGGGATCCGTTTTCGGGGTCCCCGAGCCCCGGACGAGGGGGCGTCGCGATCGAGACCATCGTGGCATCAGACTGAAGTGAATCCGAACGAAGTCGATATCCGGTCGTTTCCGGATTGCGATCCGCGATCCGGCTTGTTCGCTCCCGCTCCGTTAATGACCGACATTTTCGCATTTTCCGCGCTTCTTCTCCGGCTCGAAGATTCCGATCGCGTCGGGAGGGAAATGAAAAAAAAATTGGCAATAAAATCAAAATGCGCAGGAAATGAAAAGGGAAGGCGGAAACTGAACAAAAAAAAAAATGAGATAAAACAATGTCAATTTCCGGTTTAAATGATTGGCTAACGCGCGTCTCATGTCTCTCAGCTTCCGGAAATTCGCCGATAAGTCGCTTTGCAATTCCTTCTTTCTTCCCCCTGGCTTTTCCAGACCCCTCCGTTTTTGACGTGGCAGAAGAAATCAAATCCGCTTCTGGTTTTATTTCCGGGCGAAACGGGCGCAGACGCATGTGATTCACGAATTAATTGCGCATAAAATTTATATTCAAGTTCGTAATTTTTTTTTTCTTCCGAATAAATTATCTAAATCCGCTTTTGCACCACGATTCAAATGCAGCGGGGATGAATAAATTAAGGCAAATATTTATTCCGGCATGCGGAGACTTGGGACGTCGCGGCGCAATTTGTTTCCGCACGTTGGCACCGATTTTGCACGTCCATCGTTTGCATTCGAGACATCTAACTTAAGCGCAGGCCCCCGCGCTCCTTCGAAAGGAAGTGCCGCCGCGGCAAACGATGCGCGCTCCGCCCCGCCTCCGGAACTGCTCCCGAGGAGTCGCGGACGTACCGGAAGGAGTCCGGCCAAATCGCAAAGGCCGCGGTCCAGGTACGGAGGAAACGGGGGCGCGCACTTCTCGGAGGGAAAAGGGCAGGAATCGGGGAGGTGGCGCACCTCGCTGCTCGAGAGCCGAAGCCTTTTGAAAAGGGCGTTAAATTAGTTCCCCGCGGAAACGAAGGAAGGGAGCTGGAAAAAGAAATCCGCAAATGGAAAACCGATGAAAGACTTCACGATTCCAATTTCTTCATTTCCTTTTTAATAACCTCTAAAGAATGAGCCTTGACAAATGCGGCGAGCAGATAGCGCGCCCGTTACGGCCCGGACTCGCGAGGCAGCGACGTGGAAGGAGAATCCGGGGCTGCCTCGCACGTACGCGAAAAGCCTCTTCTTACGTTGGCACCGCGTTAATGAAGACATAATTTTTTTTATGGCCGCAATAACATTAAGCAATTAACGATCGCCTTGTTTACGATCGTCTTCCAGAGGAGTCTTATGGCCTCAGCGGTTGCGATTCGAGTCTGCGCGGAGGAGCCTTAACCTAACTTTCGCGATTTTTTTCCCCCGCTCCGCCGCTTCCTCTCCGACCAATTTTACATGGCTAGTTTAATTGCTTGCTTACTGCGACGTCTCCGACGCGTTCCGACGCCGGCAAAATCGCTTGGGAAGAGCAACTGGAAAGCTGCCGTCGCTCGTGCGGGCGTCGGGTAACTCTCCAAGACGCCGAAGCCGCGTTCAGGGAAGGACGCTCCGGCCTCGGGCGATTTTCAGTCGTTTCACGTGTGCGCGCATTTTGCACGTTTTCGCTGCCTGACACGTCCGGAGACGGTTTCGCATGGAAAAACTTCCGCTTTTCAACCGCCGCGGGCAGGAAGGGATTTTGCTCGAACGCCTTCGGACTGGGACGGTTCGAAATACCTTGCGGAGAAAAATATGCAAATGCCAAACGGCGCCGAAAATGCGCGCCTTACTTTTCAATTATTGAAAAAAAAAAAATTTACGGCCGCTCCGTCTTTTCTAATGCCCAAAATGCGATTATTAACTGCGGGGAACGTAAAAATATCCGAACGTGTCGTCGTCGACGGATTTAAGGCGGAGGAAATTGACGTCGGGGCATTATTAAATTCATAACACTTACCATCGAAATAAATGCCTCGTAACTTACCGGAATCGTACCTGATTTAGGATTTAATTTGTTTTGGAGAACGTGCGAGGAGGGTCGATCCAAAAGTTCGAAAATTCCTCGGGGAGCGACTGACGAATCGACATTCGTGGTTTTGGACGGCGGCGCTCGAGCAAAAGGTTCTCCCGCCGGTCCGAAGGAATCGGTGGCCGAACGGCGCCGAGATCGGGTCAGCCGAACGCGAGACGGCGCATCGCAAGCGAAAAAGTGAATGGAACGGATCGCGGCGGCCGCGTCCGACCTCCGAAGTGTTTTGGCGATTCGAAGCCAAAAAAAAAAAAAAAAAAAAAAGAAACAAATCCCGTCGCGGCCGTGGCCTCCTCATTCATTTTCGCCGGTGCCTCCGACATCCACCGGCGCGGCCGGTCCGTCCGGTCCGAATTATCTCCCGACTCGGTGCTCTTATGATCGATCGTCTCGTCGTCCGACTCGAATCCCTTTATCCGACGCCGATCATTTGCCGCTTCCCATTTGCCGGACCGGGTCTCGTTCCGCGGGGCGATTTATCTACACCCAAATTGCGAACGCGATCAAATTTATTTAATTTTTTTCTTTTTCTTTTTTTTTTTTGTTTCGCTTCTCGCAGCCTCTACGAGTCTGCGACGGGAGAAGGAGAAGAAGATCACGGGCTCCGGAAAAGGCCGGTCGGATGCCAATGTTACAAAACAAAAAATTAATAATAAATAAATGGGATAAAGGCCAAAGCAAAAGGCGATCATGCTGGGACGCATAAGACAGCGATACACAAAACAAAACACACAAATTGAATTGTGGAACAAAAGGATAAAATATTTGACAGGGAACATTTGATTAATTGGGTAAAGACCGAGAGTATTATGTTAGAAAATGATGAATTAGGGTTACGGTCCGTGGCCTCACTGCCCGGAGCATGGCCGGCGCGAGCGCTGCAATCATGTCTTCTTTATTTAATTTCTTCATCAGGTATCGTGATTGCGGCTGAAGCATTAAGCGTGGTCCTGCGCGGCGCCGGTGACCCACCCCTCGCGAAAAGCCCCCGGTTCGGGGCGGGAGCGTGCCTGCGCTCCGGGAACCTGCGGGAGGCAAAATGCCCCTCTCGATCCGTACCTCGCTTCGCAACCGACCGAGAAAGCTCGACGGGAAGGAGGGGCGGGGGCCGGGAGACCGGCTGCGCCCCCCGGAGACCCCCCGGGGTTCCGCCCCGACCGGAACGCCCGATTCGCCCGTCCAAAAGAGCAGTAACGCGCGGACCACGTAAGATGTGCGCGAGGAACTCGTTGACGATGATTGAAGCCCTTCTCATCTGAACATTTCTGACACTGTGCTCGTGGTATTTGTGTCGATCTAATTCCACTGTTGATCCGGCGTTACGATTCGAATGTAAAATTTAATTTTTTCCAAATGGAATGAAGTTGATCCTCGTTGTATCCCAACCGTCTTATCCTTAATGAGAAATCAAGTGCACAATATGTTCCGTGTTTTCCCCTGGACAATGCTAAAGACCGCACGAATATATTAATTTATCTATAAAAACAGTTAAAAAAATTTTCAAAACATCTTTATGACACCGATTTATAATAATCCTTCTGCATATTATCATTCCAATATATATATATATAATTTTAAGCGCTTATCCTTATATATAAAGAATTATAACATTATTGCCGGCAAATGAATAATTTTTATGATCCATTAAAATCTTTTTTTTTATACATCACGGTTTCAGATTTTCTTTTTTTTTTATGTGCTTCCAGTAAATATATCAAAATATGTTTTCATCGGCTGGTACATAAAGAATATTTTATACGTCGTATAAGTGGAATTATAAAATTAAATGTCATGATTTCCACTTCTCGAATGGGTTTTAGCCATTACGAAGCTGTAAAAATCTTTAAAATTAAATGAAATTCCATTTGTTCAGGAAGACGAGGCTGAACTTTGCGTGCGAATCGGCAAAAAAAGACTCAAAATTCCGTTTTTGCGGATGCGAAGACAGGAGCAAATCTCGCTGCCGAAGCACGGCGCCAAAGCTGCGGCCGCGAGGGACACCGAAGAGGTAACGGCTTGCGGCCTGCACCTCCGGGGACCACCCGAGGGTCCGAACAGTTTGACAAATAGTTCTCGTGCATCGTCCACGTGGAGGATCCGAGATCAGTGCAGGATGCTGCTTCCGGCGGATTTCACGGGCCTCCGAACCCGAAACCCGCGGAGCTCAAGTTCCCCGCGTCCGGATCCGCGAGCCACCGTGAAACTCGCAAAACCGGAAGATGGGCCGTCGCACAATTTGTCACCGAAGCGACGCATTTTCCCGACACTCGCCGACATCCGGATGCGGATAAAAAGTGCGCCGCTTCAGCCGGGCAACGACTTTCTTCCGCTTTTGCGAGCCCGCGGCAAAACCCCGATCGACACTCCCGGTTTCCCGTGTCCCGCGGATCCCGTCTGCACCGCCGCCGAAAACGTCGCCCGATCTCCTTCCACGCTCGCAAAGCGGTAGCGGTTAATCTCGGGGCTTGTAACATTTTGAAATTTTCATAATTGAGATTAATTTGCCCTCGTTGCGGTTCCGTCCCGTGAGGCCGGTACAAAACCGGAATTTACATATCTTTCAAATCGCATTCTGATGCGCTCATTGTTTCCCCTTCGTCTTCCGGCGGGAGGCAAATTCCGTTCGCGGACAAAACTGACGTCGAACTTTCAGTTTTCGAGGGGGATGTTCGCGCATCCCTCCGTCCGCGCGAAGGACCTGGTCAGCGGACCGGAAATGTTGCGACGGTTTCCTGCCGGCGCCTTCGCGATCGTCGCGTGACTCGCGAGCTGCGGCTCCGGATGGGGTGGGGCAGCGGCAGCGGAACTGCCGTCAGTAAACCTGACGGTCTCCCGGGCGTCCCGTCCAGTGGCCACTTTTTCCGCATCCACCGACGCTGCGCGGGCATTAACAAAATGAATAATTCCATGGAAATGACCAATAACGCCGCGGCTAATAACCACTTTTCATTAACTGGCAGCCCCGTAATGACGTTGGGGAAGGAGAATAAAAGTTATTTCCTTTGGAAACCTCAACCATCGCCCACACACAATTAAAAAACTAAAAGTCCTAATCCAGAAACCTGAATTAGCCCATACATCAACCAGGTATAATAATTACCCAGATTATCTTGTTAGATTTATCGTGTGTTTGAAATGTTGAAGGGGACCCCGTGGTGCTCCGTGGGGCTCCCCGCCCTGTGCCTGCCCTACCTTATCCTTCGAACATCTATTTATTGCGGTAGATCCTCATTGTCGGGATGAAGATATTTATAAACGGTAATTAGTATTAATCGTCACTAAAGGATGGAAGTATTTAAGCGTACCCATCGGGGAATGGTAACTCATTCATTTCCGTTTGTTTTATAACCAAGGATATCGCGTGCATGTCGAGGTGAGGACCCCGTCTCCTTCGCGTCCAGCATGCGGCGAGCCAAAGTCGACCCGGAAACGGAACGCGGACGGGCGTCAAGGAAAGGCGGACCGTCCGGCAGCGGGCTCCCAAAACGGGAATCGGCGAGGGAACTTCTCGGCGCCGGCCAAACTTATGCTCCTGCCACGTCCCGCTCGGAACGCGGTCGAAAGCCACCCCGAAGGAAGCACTCCGCTCGCTTTCTTCCGTCGATCTGCGTTCCGGGTTTTTCCGGATCGCAAACTCCGTCGCCTTCGCTTGCTGCCGGGACGACCTCTCTCAGCACTCAACCTTCCGGAAGGGTGTCGGGTTCGGTTTTCGTTCCTTGCGTATGTTTGCTGATCGCATTTGTCGCCGTCTCGCGGCGGCTGCCGATTCCCACCGTTGATGGAGGGTCTTTCTTACTTTCCTTGCGTTTCGGACGAGGAAGCCGTTTACTTGCCGGAAAGCGCTGAAGTTTGACCGATGGGCGCCACCGCGGCACTCGCTCTATCTGGACAATTTATCTGATGTCCACGTCGGGTTCACCCGATGGCCCCTTGTCACCGGGCAAATTTCGCTCGTTAAAAATCTCGTTTGACGCTCTCGTCTTGGAAACCGAAAAAAAGACACGGAATAAAGGTTAATTAAGTCTGCGGCAAAACCATTGCGGCGTCTTGCTCCTTCGAATGGATTTCCCGGTACCTAAGATGTTAATATATTAACTTTATTAAGTTCAGGTACAATATTTAAGCGATAAAACTATCTTAGATTTATGGCTTCGAAAATGAATTCGATCTGGCGTTCTGGTAAATTACTCGGCGTACTTTTATGGCGCGGATGCGCGGGATTCGGACGGAGATCGAGATCTTCGGCGGGAGGAATTTTCCCATCCGTCTCCTTATAAATTTGGTGCACCTCCGCGTTCCGACCGAACGGGCAAAGCCGGGGGTTCCCGGGGGAAACGAAAACCCGGCAGATCCGGGCGTGGTGAACCTCGCGATGGTCAATGCGAACGACGGGTAACCCTTCCTCGTCGTGGATGCCTCTCCGTTCGCAGGCAAAGCTGCGGACTGATGTGCAATAAAATGCTGTCGCCCGCAGGCATCCCAAGGGCCTCCCCTTAAGCACGTCCCGAACGCCACCGACGGGGTTGACCGGGAACGCTGGAAAAGGCACGCGAAATGATTTTCATCGTCGTTTTCTGGCCTTTTCGCCAACCGACCGCGCACGCGATTTAGCTGCCGCCTGCTCCCCGGACAGGCAGATCGCTCCACGGCTTATCGAAGGAGGATGCGCTGCGGGGAGCCGAACCGTCCGGTGCAGCTCCTGTTCCGGAGGCGCTCCCTGCCTCTGGCGAAATCCGACGATCCGTCTTCAACTCGCGGCCAATTTATTCGCAAATATTTAAATTAAACCCGAAACAATCCAAACCAATTACGGCAGATATTATCTATTAAGAAAAAAAATGCGAATTAAAGAAAAATCGGATGTTTCAGAAATGAATTACTGACATTACCGTATTTCGGAGACATTGATTAATTACACACCCTGTAGATGGAAAAAGAAAAAAAGAGGAATGCCCGGAATTTATAAGCGAGTCCTATTTTACACGCGACGTATCCGAGATACCGATTCAGTGGCGGACCGCGGAATCTCCTGCCCCGGGAACAGGTTCCGAGCTGTCGGAGTCCCTTTCGGGTTCGGGATCGCCCCTTTCGAGCCTCGAACCCCGGAAAGGTCCCGTCCCTCTGTCCGTCCGAGCCGTTCGCCTGCGGCCCGTCAGCAAAGTCCCTGCGCGTCCGCGGTGGATACGCCTCTGGCGCCCGCGCTCCTCCGTTCCCGAAGGTTCTTCTGTTTCTCTTTTCTTCCAATCGGGAAAAGTAATATGTTATTAATTATTTATGTATTTCAGTCTGAAAACTCGATTAGGATACCACTCTTGAGCATTCTCCTTTATTTATTGCCGTTTCTTTATTAAATTGTTTTTAATCTTGCCTTGTGACATCTTGTTTTCGACTGCCATGTCCACTACCATTATATACCTACACAGGTTTCAATTCTCCCGCGGGGTATATACCGAGATTAAATGAACAGATTCGTCGTTTAATGCTAATGCCGTGGTTCCCGACTCGCCGGGAGGATCGGCTCCTCGCAACGCGAAAATCGTTGGGAGGAACCGAAGCGATCGAAGAAGACGTCCGATCCTCGAAGGAAAGGCTGCGGGTACGGCAAACGAGAATCAGGTTTTCGCTCTTTACCGCGGTTTCGCCGCGAAGCTGAGATTCTCCCGGCTTCCGACAGGAAAGGCGAAGGGACTTGCCGGCGACCGTGCTCGATCTCGAAGGGAGCAATTTTCCCTTTCCGGTGGTAAAAATTCGCTTCTTTTTCTCTCTCCTGACCCGCCCCAAACCTCTGGGCTTCGGCTGGTAAAATTAAATTTCCTTTGTTTCGATGCACCCTTCGCGGAAGATTCGGGAACGGGTAAAACGATCGCTGTGAGAAACGCAAACATCCGGGCCGACAAAAAGAGATTTTGCTGTATTTATATTGGAATCATTCATCATAAATAATTGCAGCACAAATTGCATTTTCCCTTAATCTGCCATCGTGATACGCTGCAGCGGCACGAGCTGGAGGTAGTCATCGCAATGTGCATTAATCCTTAATTGTTAATTCGGATTTCGCCGATGGAATGTTTGTGTCACTTACCCCGGCTTATCTGCGCGATGTCGGTGGATGTAACGAAGCCGGATCCTCCACTTTCGTCTGTGCCGGGGAGGCTCGGCATAAATGAATTGAAAAATTTTTATGTTGCGAGACCGGTACAAAAGGTTATCTTGTAACCGAAGCTATTTACAAGCGAGTCTTCATCGATAAAAAGAAGAAAAAAAAAAAAAAAAAGAGGTCGAGATCGAAGCTGTGCATGAAAATTAATAAATTATCCGAATAATGTTACTATAAACGAATTTTTTTTTTCTAAAATTTATCCAGGATGAAGTTACTTTGAAACTATAAATCAAGAGCGTTGCAATGATATATTCGTGAAACCTTAAAGAAAAAAAATTTGATTAATGTAGATTTGCGCGAGGACTTCGCCCGGACGATACAATTTGACATTTGCGGCCCAAAATTAATTTACACCCATTATAATTAACACTTAAAATAAGGTCTGAACAATCCAAGCTAGTCTAGAAAACGTGTTGTATCCCGCATTTATATATTATTGCCTTTTCGAAGACGTAAACTGAAAAAGAAAAAGAATTATAAATGCACTCGGGGATAAACCTGGATTGCTCACTGATATTTCTTCATGATAGCACAAACTTGGGACCTCATAAAAAGATAACATATTTTAATAACGGATGACCGTGAGTTTGCCAACGTTACGTCGGAACACAGAAATCGAAATTGTACGTATTAAACGACAATGTCGCACTCAACGTTCGAAGTCTATACAAACGGATGTAGCTTAGTTTTTGTACATTTTCAACCATTACTTTTAGATCCGTCATATACGCAGCAGGCGTATGATAAATTGAAGCAGTTTTCCTCACGTTGCAGCAGCTTTTCGCGACGTTCCACATTCGCACGCGGTTACCCGTGGAACGCTTTAAGGAGAGAAGGATTAAACACGGGGAAGTTTTGTGCACGAGAAAGGAAAAAAAAAAGGAGAAAAAAAAAAAAAACCCTCACATTGAAACAAACATTGAGAGAACAAATGGATCTTTATAAGCGAAGTGCCCGGGCCATAAACATCTCATTTTAGATTTCAAAGCCGATCTTTTTCAACCCGAAGCGGTAGCAGAAAATAAAAATTTATTTATTTTCGAAAGCGAAATTGCAAATATTTGCATATAAAATTGACTGACGAAATTTTAAGGATAGCAATGACATAAAATATGATTGATGATGGCAATAATATACACCCTTAACCATTTATGTCACGTGGCATCGAAATCTGCAGCGGATTTCACAATAATATATATATTAGCGAGCTGGAATATGAGTTTTTGTGCAACGTAAATATTAAGCAGGAGCGTAGCCGGGCCCCGAGGACGAGGTCGGGAAGGGTCCCGTCTGGTGGTCGAACCTTTCCTCCCCGGCGGCATCCCCGATCCCTCATTTATTATTTCTTCTTCCAAGTCCTGACTGTTCAATCGCCCCTCCCCTCCCCCCACCCCCGCCCCAGGTCGTAAATCTCCAAACGGTTGATTTTTCCATTTGAAATTTTCTTGAATTTTCAATCCGAACAGAACCAATTCAATCTACAAGTCATTAAACGGAAGGATTTACTGCTTCCCGGTGGTTAGGAAAAGGCAATTGAATTTCTTTATATTCAAATTAGAAAAAAAAAATAAAATAAAATAAAATTTTTGTTACGTGCCTTTTGAGCTTCGGCGAGGAGTGGAACAAGACCGAATTTCACGTTTACCCTTATGCAAGGCGAATAAGAAAGGCGGCAAAATAAATTGTAAATTCCTCCCCCTGGATTCCGGGGTAAAAATAAATGAGTAAAATCGACGATTCCTCCCCCTCCCGGTTGCAGTTTGATATTTCAATACATAAAAATCGCTCTCTGAAATAAAATTTAAATTTCATATGCATAAAAGTGTAACGTTTATGGAGGTTTCCGACTTGGCCCGGGACCGGAGTCAAATCTAAATCATATCCGTTCGCTGCAAGTCTAATGCGGACCCGAGGAAAATAAATAAACTGGCTGGAAAGGCTCTCGGGAACGCGAACGCGTAAGCTCTTAAGGTTTAGTGCCTTGTAAATATCCTCTGTTAAAACTGCGCTTTTCCCAACTTTCCAGACGTCTCATTTCCGCATCAAAAACTAGATTTATCTTCCTCCCGGGTTCATAAATAATTCCGGAATCCTCGTTGTTTATTAAGTTCTAAAATAAATAGTTTAATGTCGGGGGAAGGAAATTTTTTTTTATCGGCGCTGCAGCGGATTCGCGCCGTCGCGAGCGGAAGTGACCCGTAAGAGAATTCGCCAACGAGGAACCTGCTGGAGCGAGGGGGTCCGGGTTCCGTTTCCGCCGGGAGAGTGCGACCCGCATCCAGGTACGTGGAATTAACGCATCGCCGGGTTTCCGACTCACGTCTTGTCCCCTTTCACCACGAAGCCCCACGCCGCGGAGCCATATTAAGCGGAGAAGCTGAAATAGTCAGCAAAAGAGTCAATTCTTATTCAAGAAAATGATTTTATCACTCTAAGTCTCATTTTAAACTCATTTCTTATGCATAAAATTCCCATTAGGTTTTCTCGTTTCGCTCGGGGGGCCCCCCCGAAGATTTTTTTTTTTTTTTTTCGCGCTCCCGGCTGTCGTCCTCCCGTCGTCCTCCCAATTTTTTCCCATCTTCCGCCTCTCCCGCTTCGGTTTTCCCTTCTTCCCGTTTTTTCTCCTTTTTATATTATTCAGATCAATCGCTGCTGGAAAATGCAGAGCAAACGGGGTTGACAGCTCTTTTCTTTGGAACGTTTCTCAAATAATTTATTGAAGCGAAACTGGAATTGTCCTGGAAGGAAACGAATGAGGTGTACAGCGATGGATTCTGCTTGCATAAATCGTCGATAATTAATGGTGTCATATTTTTGATAGTCCAAAGATGGAAGAGAGTCCTCGGGAGCCGTTACGGGACCTCGGAACGGGTTTTCTGCCATGGACATAATTTACTGGTGCACCCAGAGGAGGTGTCTGCAGAGCTTTGTTCTTCGCGGCAAAGACGGATGGCGTGAAATTTCCGAGCCCACGGATCAAAATTCCTGCGCTCTCCGCAGAGGTGGCCGCCAAATGAGGCCTGATCGTTAATTCGGGTTCGTTTCTTTTTGCGACGTACCTTGTCGCAACTCCCGGAAAACTTTTTGCCTTTTGGCAAGTCGGATGCGAGAGGCAAAAGGTTGAGCGAAGGCAAAGTCTCAGGCTTGTGCCGAACGCAGCGAAGCCGCACTCGAAATTCGGGCAAAAGGTTTCCCTGCCGATCTGCTGTCGCTGCAGCTGTTAAAAAATTTTTTTAAAACTTGCGTCAAAATTTTCTCGTCCGAAAACTTCAGTTGCGCGTGGAGTTTTTTTTTCTTTTTCACTCAATTTTTTTATTTTTTTTTTTTGTCATATTCCTGTAGGTTTAACTTGTACATTTTGTTGTGGTTTTGAATTTTTTTTTTTTTTTTTAAAATGAAATTCCGCCGGTTTAAAGTGAACGGTGAAAAAGAAAATATCTACCGCGAAGTCTAATTTCCCTCAACAGCATTCCCGATTTTCCTGCATATCGACCGCTCTTTTTCCTTTTTTTTTTTTCTGAATGCCAATTGTGCAAGATTGAGAAATAGCTGGAAGGCGTGTTTCGGAAAATTCAAAAAAGGTTTATTCAATGATGACTGTGATAGATTTAACACTCTTTCAGCGTGATTTGAGTGCTGAAAGGGTTCAAGCGGTAGGGAAAAAAAATTCTGGAAAGGTTCGGAGCCGAGCATCGCGCTGTCGGAGTCGCGGCCATCCTCGCGTATCGGCCCTTCTTCGCATTGCCCTCGCTGCCGAACCTGATTTCGTTAGGCGCGTGCGAAGGAGCTGCAGCGGGCGCAAGCGACACCGCGTTTAAAAATAATGATGAATAAATCGTCGCGCAATTACTGAGCCAACGAACAAGAGCGCGCGACGATTCGTCCCGGCATAACCTGCGCTTGTACCTTACGGGGATTTTCCTTTGGCGGAAAGATGCGCGGTTGGCAGCGCCGGGAGGTTCATCCGGGAAAGTGGCGGATGGAGCCTTTTGGACGGGAGCCTTTCCGTCCGCCCCTAAGAGGAAACGAAAACAGATAGTTAAATCAAACTAACACAGCATGAAAAAGGAATATGCAGCAGTTGAATCGGAAAAGGGTGGGCGAAATTACGTAGCACTTTCCATCCGAATACGGGATGTGGCGTCAGTGGAAATATTCGCTTAACCTAAGAGCGTGCCCGCCAGCGGAGGGTAGCCCCGTCTCCCGAACCTGGGAAGCGAGAGGGATTTTCCGGATTCGCATCCCCTTCTACCCTCCCCTCCCCGGTAAAAAAAAAACGGGGCAAGTTTCTTGAACAAAGCGCAAAAATCATCCCTTTTACGCGCCACGGTAATATTCCGTCTTATAATGTTTCATTTTTCATTTTTAATTCAGCAATAAAATCTGAATTTTATAATTCAAGCAATGAATAACTTCGCCTTAGTTTTAAGATTTAAAATTCAATAAAAATATCTAATAATGGTGCCTCGGCTTTTTAATATCTTTATTTTCTAACAAATGGCAGTTTCTCTTTGTGACATTTTCTGCGCGGCACCCAAACCCTTGGGCAACGTCGCCTTTTCGTGCCCCGAAACAACCCCCGGCTTTTTGCGTTTCTTTTACTTCTTCTTTTACCACAGGAACCATTCAAATGAGAAAAAATCTTCGTTTTACATATATATTAGCTAGGTGCTAAGTGACTTGTGCGCTGCTGGTGGCACCCATTCGTTTCCGCGCGCCCGAATTTTCCCAACATTCCAACCGACCCTTGTTTGTGCTTGCCTTTCGCTTACCCACGCACGTTTGTAACCCCTGAATGTTTACGCTGCCCCAGGGGCTGACAAGACCCAAAACCCGGTGAAGTTTTATTATTGTTTTCCTTTTCTTTTTCGCTTTTTATTTGTTTTAACGTTTAACGCCATCGTCAATGACTTCTTATATCTCCCGATTTCCAGATTAAATATCCGCTCTTTATATGTTAGCTTTGGTTTTTCCTTTATCAGGCCAAATCGCCTCTGGTCGCTTGGAGCGCGAATCTTTCCCGCGCTGAATTTTACTCCTCGGTGATTGCTTCTCGCACCGCGGCCCTGTCAGGATTCCACTTTTTCCTTCGCGAAATAAAACCGATCGCTGAATCTGACCCCGGTGTTCGAACCACCAGCGACTTCATCCCTTGAAAAAAAAAAATCTCAAAAGCACGAATTAAACCTTTGAGGAAAGCAATTTCGTTTTTTTCTCGCCTCGGGAATGACTTCGAGAGTCTTTTTTAAGGCGAAAACATTCTTAAAAGCATTAATTAATTATAGTAAAGGAGACGAAGCGGGTCGACTGAAAAGTCTGGATTCCTTTCGTTTTAACTAAACCAACATAAAAGCCATTTAAAAGCCGGATGTAGTAATAATTAGTATAAATAGTAATAAACTTTTCTCTGGCTGAACCTAATTTAAAAATAAAAATATCAATTTAGCAATCCTAAACAAATTAACATTGAAAAACCCTGTTCCAGGGGTTGAAATCGTGTTTGAAAAGGAATCGAATCGAGCCGATCCCTTAGCCCGGAGAAAAATATTGATATTCAATGGAGTTAAGTAGAATTTAACACTGGAACGTCCCATTACAATATCAGACGCGTGGTTGGGTACTTAATTATATTTATTACATCATATTTATTGTAGAATAAATCTGGGTGAGATGCAAGGCAGGTTTTGATTTACTTTTAATGCTGCCACTTTTTTAATCCTATTCTAAACCTATTTTCGCCACTTCGAATGGTGTCGAGCCTTGGGAACTGTCTGTGTAGTTGCAGTTAAAATATTTTCAGTTTGACACCACGTTTCTCCCCCGGGAAAGACAAGTGTGGGCCACACCGGAACGACCGACTCCGGTTACTGGACCGGACGGGATTTAGTTTTCCACTCGATACGGCAAAGGGAAAAAGGCAGTCGCGATGTAATGTATTTAAAGATGTTTCTTTTTTTTTTTTTTCTTTTCAAAGGCTGGACAGCACTGGATTTTCGTTATTGGTTACCCAAACAATGCGTGGCGCCGGTTAAGAGAAAAAATAAGCCGCCAACTGTGCAGGACAAATACTCCTTCAAACTGATTTCGGAATTGTTTAACACGAGAAGGAATAAAAGAATCCTCCTCCGGTTTGTTATTAATAACATTACCAACAATAAGATTGTTAAGTGTTTGCCTAGGATGTTGCCTTCGGACGACTTCCTTTTTCTTTCATCGGATGGCCGTGCCCTTCGCGTACCCCCAGACCTTCCTGTGCCAGGTCCCCCCGTGCAAACAGGTAGTTCCATCGGGGTCGACGCGGCGGGGCACTTGATCGGGAAACTCCTCGAAACCTTTCAGATCGGCGGAGAGAACGCCGAGAGCCTCCTCTCGGAAGGAGATCGATCCGAGAGATCCTTCCGAAAGGCACACGGAAAAGGCAGAGCTTCCCGCGAGACGACAGTTCGCTTGCCAGGTCGTTTGATAAAGTAAACAATCGAAGTAGCTACTATTAAGGGTGTTTTCTTAGCTGCTTTTTTTTTCTTTATAAATAAAAACAGTTTAAGTGATTTTAAAGCACCTGTCATTTTGTTTTTAATCATCTTGTTTAACTTGCATCCCTCGCCCCCCAGCAGCAAAATGATATCCTTTTAACGTTTCATCCCCGATAATCTGCCCCGAACTTATTCGAAAAACCGCTTTTTTTTTTCCTGGCTTCACCCTCGATCCTCCGCCTTCCCATCTCGATAGTCGGCTCGGATGATTGTGTATTTTCAAACGTACATTTTTCACTCTGTGGGCTGCGCAAAAAATATCTCCCCGCAGAAGTTCCTGCAGCTTCGCGTGATGTATGGCACCTTCAAAATGATTTTCCTTTCGGAGAAAATAAGAGATGGCAAATCCCCAAACACAATAACCGTAAGCCATTCGGATCCCGGACTGTTTGTATTGAATATATTACTCCTAAACTTATATCCTTCGATATTTCCTTTTTCATTCATAATAGGTTTACATTTCAATACATAAATATTTTATATACGTATCATATTTTACTAGTATAGTGATACGTATGAATCCGGATTTTCTTCTTTCGATTGGGTTATTCAAAACGGGTTTTTAATTCCCTTAAAAAAATTTTTTTCTCAGGTCTAGCAATTGTCATTTTGTTGAATTAACCAGCGATTCCCTCGGATACAAAAACAATCTGCGGGTTTATGTAAACAGCATTAAAAATCCACTTATGTCATACCCGGATTTTTTCCATGTAAAAATTTACCGAGTTTGAACCCAATCACGAATTACAAGCCATCGCAACAGGGATACACGGGTTGGATTACAAAAGGATACATCGAAATCTGACGTTAGATCTTTTCCAAACTCGAATCGTAAATATGGAACATTATGTGCCCCCCCCCCCCCCGGGAATGTTAGGTTTTAAGTGAAAGCGTTGTTAAAATTAATTTTTGAACAATTTGAGTTTAAATTGTAATTTAAGAAATTGTTCGGAAAATGGGTCCGCCGCTGTTTAAGAACCCGACAAAGGTGTCCGAAGCGAGTGTTTGTTAAGAAGGAAAAACATCTTATTATTCACTCTTCGAGAAAATTGAAGCCGGGTCGATTAACGTTTTTCCACATCCCGAGATGCCGGGAAATTCCCGGTCACTTCATTTGGGACTCGTCCGGGTGTACCTGCGGATTTCAGCATCGGATCCCGGAAATATTTTTTCCTTTCTCCGTCGGTTCAGGCGGCCAAAGCCTCCGATCGGAAAAGAGGTCCGGGAGCCAGCATTTTTCCCGCGGTCCGGACCCGCAGCATTTGACGGAGGGGCGCACACCTCCGGCGCCCTCGGGGGATTTTCCGTCCCTCCACACGTTTCGGAAAGTAAAATTTCGGGAGAGAGAAAAGTAAAAAAAAAAAAAAAAAAAAAATTTCCAGCGATATTATTTCTAAACGGAAAATGAAGGAGCTCGTTTGCTGCAGCGTCTTTCATCCAACGTGTGCGGACAACAGAAAGCGGGAAATGACTTTATTAAAATCGCTCATGCTGAATGCGCCGATTATTCGGACTGCCTTTCAAATGGATGATCTCCTTTTGTTTAATCCTTGCACTTAGCGTCGATCCTTTTTTTTTTTTTTTTTTTTTTTTTAATTAAACGAAATCTGGAACGACAGCGCGCTGTCGGGCCCCGAATACTCGACCCGAAAAACGGAAAAAAAATCATTGTTTTTTTCTCTAGTACCACATACACACGCACTTGTGTGTGCGTGCATGTTGGTCGGATATCATAAAAAGAAACTTCGGAATGATAACACTGACAAATGCTCCTACTTAAATTACCTACTTGTATATATTCTCTCTTGCTTTAGTAGTAGTAAGCAACAAACAATATATATAATCATAAATATAAATCTCAAGTGCACATGAATCAAATAACAACATCGCAAAATATAAAGACAATGGGGAAAAAAAATGTAGAGAGGACACATAAATTGAAACTATTATATATGAAAGTGGACATATTATATATATATATATATATATAAAATCAGAACCTTTTTTTTCCGTTATGAACTACTTTTTTTTTTTAATGAGAGATGTGATAAATTTTTTTAAACAGATCCGGACCGTTATCCACTGTATAAACGAAAAAAAAAATACACGTATAAATAATGGAAAAATTATTCGAATTCATAAAAATCATTTATAAGTAAGCTTTTAACCATTATAAAGCTTTTGAAAAAAAATATTTTGTGGCTCTAGTTTTTATACAAAAAAAAAAAAAAAAAAACCTTTCATGTGTAAGTGGCATTATTTTATTTTAATTTTATTTAATCACATTGACCTGTCCGCGTCACAAATTAATGAAGCTTCATTCGCTTTTGTATAACGATTGCATTTGCACTGGCCGAGAACATACCAAAGCAAAATCCGTCGGAATTGCTTCGAGGAGCCAGGTACGGCAGAGGATTGGGCTCCCGCAGCAGAGGTTTTGTGTCACGGGTTGAGCTCCGGTCGCTGTTTTGCATACGCGATTACACTTCGAACCTTCTGAACGGGGGCAAAATGGGAGCCATCCTCCGAAGGGGGATCAGCAAAATCAACATTTTCGACGTTTCCCCATCGCGACATGGGTTTTGCGAAGATGAAGAAATAAAATGTAGATAATGGTATTAAATGTTAAGTTATTTCTCCTTTTTTTCCGTCGTAAAAATAAAATTATGTAATAAAAAGACAAGGAAGAGCCCATTAAAATAATACGTTAAACAATTCAAAATTTATTTTGAGCCTTTTTCGGAGCTCTTATTACCCTAAACGGGCCATTTCTATGGTAATTATATGGCACTTCATATCCCGTGAAGATAACTTTTTCAATATTTGAAAATTTTTCCTTTTCCCAGACTGAATTTCAAATTTCTCTATCTTTTTAATGTTCCCGTCGGGAAGAAAAAAGGTTTCACCCTTTTCCCCAAAATGCCCTCTCCTGACGACTTCTGCTGTATTACTTTCGGCAGCATTAAATGCATCTGACTGGAAAATGTGAAGAGTTGCTCTTGAATGCAGCGTGAAACGGTGGAGGATACGAGATTTGAAAGAAAGAAAAGTTTTTGTAAACGACAAAAATGTATGCAGTATTATATTAAAATATATATATATGAAAGTTAATGGTTAAATAAAAAGTGAGCGTCAGTGATCTAAAGCATTCGAATTTAATCGTGCGCATTTAAAACTGAAGAAAATCTTCATGTGATATTTTCAATGGTTCATACGACAAACATTCATATTATTTACTGATATTAAACACATACCTATTATATACCTAGTTAATATATTTTATACATATTACATCTATATATGCAAAATAAATACTAAGAAAGCTAAATGTTATTTCCTACAGTTTGTATTTGGCAGCAGATGGTTTTTTTCATTATTAATTATAAGACCTTTGTCCTTTTTCAGAGATACCAAGCCAAACTATCAGTTTAATACATCAACCGCTCCGCCATCGTACCGGTTTTACGCGGCAATCTCCCCGAAAAAAAAATGGTAAATACAAATTGAAAAGTGATAAAAACAAACCTTTGTATGTGTACGTATGCACCCACAATTTCATATGTATGTATCACAGACCCAAGGGACGATTGTTCAGTTTTTTCATGTTGTGTAAACATCTTTTGTAACTTTAATCAATCGGGTAAAATGTAATTATAAACGTAAAATGTTATTCCTGTATAACGCGATACGTACTTGTAAACGACCCCCAACGTCAAACTCCTGCGTAATTCGCGCAGATTTTCCAAAGCGGTACCCAATCCTTCTGTTTCCATTGAGAACCGCGAAAATCTTTCCAAGTGCAGCCTCCCTCAAAGACCGCAGCGAAAGATAATTTCTGGTCAAATCCATCGGCTCCGCTCTTTATTTGCGCGATTTGGTTCGCTTAAAAGGGATCTCGATTTAAAGCGCAGAATCGCGTTGCATCCGTGCGGAACGCGGCGTTCGGATCGAAGAACGCGCCCCAAGCGAAATTGCACAGAGGTCAATAATTATTTAATAAATTCTTAATTAATAATTTATGTTTAACAAACGCCCGATGATAATTCATCCCGTTCGGGTGTCCGATCTTCAGAGGGTAAAAGCGCGCATTGCCTGCGAACCTTCGTGCCTGTCTGCCTTCGGGGTTTCGCTTCCAAGCGTCGTGCCCGCAGTATGGAAGCGGGGTCGAATTAATTGCTGCCGACCAGGTCCCGGCAGGGGCAGCTCCGCTCTTATATGCTTTAAACCAAAAAATCGGGGGGAGGTTCTAGGGGGGAGGGTGCCGAAGCACTTCAAACACGATTTATCACTTCGCCATTGTCCATTCGCTCGTTCATGTCTCATTACCGCGGAAAAATCGAACGCAATTATTCAAGAACGCGTTCAAGTGTTACATATTTTGATATAGCAAAAAAAAAGAAAGGAATAAAAAATCGATGTTATTTTTTGCTATCGGGCATAACCTTTATTTTCCCCGCCGGGGGGGGGAGAAAAGGCATCGATGGGGTGAAAATTTTTACAGACGAAAGGGTGGCGGGGTGGGACAATGCCCGAACTCGAAAAAGGAGCCGCAAGTGCGTTACCTGCATGTTTAGCTTAACGGGATTAGGCAATTTTAATGGGGAACTGTTGGGAATTGACTCCGCTAATCTCACTTACGGTAAATTTGAGCCCGACGGCTTTTATTATCTCGAAGTGTAGGGGTGGATTGCGAGTTGCCGAGTATGTTATTCTGCCAAACCAACCGCATTTTCAGAGGAGTCGTTCTTCCAAATAACCCAAAGCATATTCCGCAGAGCAACGGCAGAGACTTTGGACGTCGAAAATGTTTGATCTCTGGAGGGAGGAAAAAATAAAGGCTCTTTTTCGCGGCGGATTATTCGAAAAGAGCCGGGGGTTGGTACCCCTGCGGGGAGGATCGAACGGGTGGAAAATTTTCCCCGCCTTTTTGGGTAAGAAATCATAAAGATGAAAAATTCATTGATAGCAAAGAAAATGTAATCCGGCTTGCGGAGCGGAGCAGTTCTAATGGATTAAATGGGCTGTTAGCTGTAGGCAGGGCTTCCAGGGTTAATGGGATAATGTTATCAAGGAGGGTTGAGGGTTGTGGGGGATGAATCAAGTGCTCCGTCGGCAGAGTGCGCTTGATTTTGTGTTTTCGCTTTTATTTTCCAACATAATCTTTATTGCACTCATCATTTTATTAACTTTGAGCAAGAAAAAGGAGAAAAAAGGCTCCCCGGGATTTTTTTTTTTCATCGCCGGAGAACGGGGAAATTTATTATTGAAGGAAAAGGAAAAAAGGAAAAAGTCTTCGTCGATTTTTCCACCCGTTCATTTCACGGTTTTGAGCGTTGGAATCTTGGTTTTTGCTCCCTTTCGATCCATGCCCGGGAAACTCCATCTCTGTGAAACACGCTGGAAAAACGGGGAAAGTTCTCCGGCAAATCCGTCTTTCGAGGGTGATGCTCGATAAGTAGCAATCCGGTTTCATTTAGAAACCGACTTTCGCCGGCGGGAAGCGCAAGTGCGCAGGCATCGCCTTAAAATTCCTGTCGGGAATTGCATTAATGCGCTCTCAGGTTCGGAAATCGCGCGAAAATGAAGTCTCTAACGTCGGTGGTACTGCAAAAACCACTTTTCCAATAATATTCAGCAGTTAATTAGATATTCGGGATCAGGTTGAAGTTGGTCGAAGGCGCAGCACAGCATGTGCCGCCGCGTGCGTTGATTTCGTCGCCATCTGCCTGCTGTCGTACCGCGCTGCGGTTCTCTCTCTGTTTCTGTCGCGTGTGCATGTTAAATATTGGTATCCCCTTCAACGAATTTCCGAAGGCACCGACTCATGTGCTTCTGCAATATCCGTAGGAATTTGGAGTAATCCTCAGCGTGATCTTTCCTAATTCCCGGCCGATTTCTCTCCCTTTTGCTTTAATAATATTTTTTTTTTTTTATTGGATTCGCACTTAATTAAAATGGAGTAAAATCCATTGGCATCAATAAAACGTAATTTAATAAGAATAAAAAACCAATATTCTCTGCCACGTCAGATAACGAAACGTGGCAGAAGCTTAAAGGAGACGGGGTCCGGAACGTGGACAACGCGAAAGGCGAATCTTCTAAAAAACCGGGGCTTAATCCACGGTTAAAACGTAAGAAGACCCGGTCCACCCTGCGGATTGTTAATCTCCGGCGAAATGGTTTACAGCGCAGGGATGTGAAAAGCCTGCGGTTAACCGCGGGTCGGGGTTGGAGGAGAAAAAAGGGCGGTTTTCTCCGCAGGGGGTCCTCGGGAGCTCTTCATAATTGCTTTATTAGTTTACCCCGAAATTGTTATTTTATGGAACAATGGCTGAAGCCTGGATCCCGATGCCTCTAAAAAGCTTGAAAAAAAAATTCAACTCTGAGACTTTCGACCCGCGAAGCACCATCAAAATTTCCTGCGGGACTTTCGATTTCTCGTTCGAAGCTTTGTCAGTGCCATTTCCCGCGGGAGATCATCAGCGTTTCCGGCACCGCGGAAACCCTCCAAAAGGTACGAGTTTCGATGGAGCCCGGAAAAAAAAGGTTGCACCCGATCAGGCTCGATCGGGAGCCGTTCATCCTGCCAAATTTCTTTTGCCCGGGAAATTCGGGGCTGGGGGAGGGGGCAACTTAACAGAATCGGAAGCACTCAAAATCATACACTAAAAACAATTTAACTCTCACATAATATAAGCGGCATCGATCGTCATCACAAAGAATGTTGTCCAATGAAAGGTATCTGCCAACTGCAGAGAATGCGGCGGGATAATGCACAGATCCTCATTGTGTTGGCATTGTGATATTTTCACGGGAGTGCGCATGCGCAGCAGGGGCTAAGAATTGTCAACCCAATGGCCCCAGTGCTGTTGTGGGGGATCTCGTTTTCGCCTCTCAAGTTAGATTTTTTTGGAGCAACAGAAAAAAAAAAAAAAAAAGGAAAAAAAAAAGTCTTTTTCCTTTGGCTTTCTCGGCAGCCAAAGCCAAAATATTCGGTTTTCACGTCCAAACGTGAAATTTTCGAATTTTGCACCGAAGCCGCGATCACGAGACGGCTTTCAATAATATTCATGCGACTTAGCTTGGATAAACAACATAATCTCGGTTCTTGCGTCGCGAAAGCTGCTTCCTTTTTAAATCAAAATTTAATACTTCATCAATCATTAAAAGTACGTCGGGGGTGAACGGGCGATCCCAGCACGCGCTGTAGCCGAGTCATTAAACCCATAATTTCCATATTACGTAAACTGCGACGGGTTCGAGATTCGGGTTCTGCTGTTGCAGCGAGAGAGAGAAAATGGGCGAACAGCCGTAATTACCGGGGCCGAGAATTCCGAAGGGCGAGCGGCGCGAATCGAACCCGAATCGGGGAGAGGCTCCCAGGGCCGCCCCAACCTGCACGGGGGGGGGAGCGAGCGACTCGTCGCATCTTATTTTCTCCCCGAGGGGGTGAGAGGGGTGTGCACGAAACCGCCGAGCCCACCCTCGCCCGGGAAATCGTCCGCGAATCCGATTTTGTGCGAAATCCCGCGGAAAAGCGGGGGTTGGGGAGTGGGGGAAAAGAGAAAAAATAAAATAAATAAATAAAAATAAAAATCGGTCCCGATAAACGATCGACCCTTCGGAATTGAATTTGATTAACGACTATTATAAGGGGTTTAACTCATGTAACAAAACATCAACCCCAATCAACTTAAATGCATTTCTAGGCGGGGAACGTAAGATGATTGCCCCGGGCTCGCTGCTCCCTAGCAGGGGCTCGTCTTCTTCCGCCGTCGCCGGGGAGCGGTTAAGATGAATCCGTTTCGCGTTCGCTGGCGCGGTCCTCGATCTCTCATTTTACGTCTCCCGATGGGATTTTCGGTGATTTTTTTTTTTTTCTTCCTTATCTTTACTTAATGCCACGTGGTTGATAACGATATTCGTTATTCAATTGTTTACTAGCGCGTTATGACAATGAATACGGTGATTACACCGGATTAAGTTCGGGGGAGGCTGGGAAAGGATCACGGGGAAAAAAAAAAAAAACCTCCTCTCTCCTCTTCCTCCGCATCTCTCCTTTCCCCTGATTTCCCGGATCCGCCGCTGGAGCCCGAGTCTCGAAAACTCAAATTTCACGAGGGGGCGGAAGTCGCGCGAAAGCCCCCTCGACGGCGGAGCGAGCCGGAACTCCCTTCGGCCGCAATCGGAAGAGTCGCGGACGGCGACGAAGTCGCCCGAAGGCTGGAAGCCTCCGCCCCGCGAAGGGCGGGCGGGGGGTGGAAAACGTTATTAAAATTTTCGGGCGAGGCATTTAGAAGGAGGCTAAATGTTTTTGTCTAATTCTAAAGAGAAGCATTAAAATAATAAGTATCATTAAGAGAAACAAAAAGCGAAGTAATTAATTAAAAGTAAGCTCTGGCGGAAAGTTGAGCTTTTGCGAATATAATTGTCTCAAGCTATTTATCAAAGTAAATAATTGGCATCGTCAGCGCAAGGAGGGCACAACCGCCTTTCGGGCTCGGAAACGGAGTTTTCTCCGCCTCGTCCCGGGCGGCGACCCGCGCCGCGGCAGCAACGAGCGTCGGGGAGCCGGAGTCGTCGCGGGGGCGAGTCCGACGTCCGCCGCGGCGATTTTCGGGATCGGGAGCCCCCCGCGAGGAAGGAGAGAGGCCGCGAAATGCCTGCCCCCGAGGAGGCGTCCTCCGTGCCCTGACCTGGGGCGGCGGGGGAGTGACGGAGGCGAGGGAGGCGACCGGCCCCCCCCCTCTCCCCCGGGAAACGCGATAGCGGAGGCCTCGGAGAGAAAGGAATCGTCCGCTCGCGGAGAAGCCTCCTTGTTCCGTTTTTCCACTCCGGAGTAATCTGGAAAAGGTTCTCATTCCAGTTCCGTTTTCTTGCTGATTTTACAACAAGCGAAACTCGTAAGAAGACGGGGTTTTCCCGCAAGTGAAAGAAGGGTCCGAAGGTTTTCTAAACTTGAACCGAAAATCTTAATTTGAAAATTCGAATAAGGTAATGGGCAAATAGCGCGGTATTATCTGTGATTTCCATGTCTTTAGTTCTTTGAGAGTGGGGCTTTTGTGCTTTTCCACGTTTACGAGCTTTCAACCCTGGAAATTATTATGGAGGCTCCGGCGTTCTAACGGCGGAAATGACGCTTTGTTATGTTTTTCGGCTGGAATTGGGCGAAAAATATATACATATATTTTTTTTGAAGCGATCCACCCGGTTGCCCACCTCAATATCGAGCGGGGGTGAGTTTGCCATCGGTTTTAGGGGTAGGTAATCGCTCCGGTGGATCTATTAAAAAAATGATTTAAATTTGAAAGGTTTCCACGTGGTTTTTCATTTTCATTTCCATTTCGACCTCGAATTCGTTCATAAAAGATATTAAATGGTGGTTCGAACTTTCGCTCCTCCGAGGGCTGCGGAGTGAAATTTCGCTTAATCTCCTTCGGGCGAGGCTGCGGGTTGGGTGTTCCGACGATTGCGATCCGCTGGAAGCTCCTCTCCTCGCCCTCGGGGACTCGCACCCGCGGGGTCACCGTCGGCGCCCTGAGCCGCCAACAGCGTTCGGGTTTCGAACGAGGTTCGACTGCGAACGAGGCCGCGCAGAGCCCCGGAACAAACGAAATAATCCCGTCGGAGCGCTCGAGCGGTGTCGCGGAGGGTCGCTGCCTCCTCAGTTTACCGTGAGGGCACTCGAGTCCGAATCCCGCACGTAAATACGTCGGGGTTGTTTAATAATTTAATTGATTAATGGGATAATCGAATGTTTGATGTTTAATCTGTCATTTGATCTTCCCCGTCTTGGCCACCTCGCATCTGCTCTTCATTATTTACCCATATCTCGCAGGCTCATCACTGATTACGGCTGCATTGTTCGTTCCGTTTTGTCCTTTTGGAAAAAAAAAAAAAAAGCGGCCCCACTCGGTGGCAGCTTCTTTTTTTCCGCCATCATCACGCTTTTGTGCATCCGAAAGTGCGCGCCCGGCCATGCGACGTGAGTGAGCTCACCGCTCCACTTATTAGACCGCGATTCCCGTAATCCTTTAAGCTCCGGGGACGAGGACTTTGCCGCGAATCGCGAAAGCGCACGTTGATCCGGCGCAGGAATGGAAAACGCATCCCGGGAGGAAAAAAGCGATAATTTTTCAGGTTGGCTCAGGCATCGGCAAGTGGAAGGTAACGGGGCGAGGGACCCTGCCTCCCAGATTCGGAGGGAAAAACCCCTTCGCTTTATCTAACGGTGGGAGACTGCAGAAAAGGAGATGGGTTTTACGCCAGATTTTTCCTTTTCCTTACGGAACAATGGAGAAACATATTTCATTTCATAATTGTTTTATCACGAGAGACCGACTTAACAAATTCATTTCGTCGGTAGTTAAGGGGCGTGGCAGCAGAAAAGCGCGGGTTCGAGTGGGGGAGGGGTTGCCACGGAGATGCGAGGGCCGCTTTCGACGGAATGGAAACCGAACGAGACTGCGATTTTCTTTCCTTCGCCGTCTGCGTGGAACCGGACGCGGATTTCTTTTCGTCCCCGAACTGCGCTTCTCCAATTTCAGAGTTCGCCCCGTCGCCGGTGATCCCGAACGTCGGGCAGTGTCTCCGGTTTTTTGCCGTTCCGTCCCGGAGCCTTCCCTGCCACGTCGGGGACCGTACCGCGGCGAGGGAGCTTGCTCCGCCCCTGAGAGAGGAAGAAGTTAATGAAGCCATGAAACAAAATAATTAAAACTAGAAAAGCTTTTGCTTAATTACTTTTGCTTCGTGGAAATTTCTTCGCGTTCCTTTTGCTCAGGTGTTCAGCAGCGATTTTCACCCCGAAAAGGGTGGAGCGGAAACATCCCCCGTCGGAAAATCGAAAATCCGGCGAGGGTCCGAGGCGGCCGAAGATCCCCCGACGCCGAGGCTCCTTCATTTCAGGCCGGCTGCACCGGCCGACGGCCTTACCCGCATTTCCCGGAGGAAAAACCTGGATCGATTCCGCGATTCGAACATCGCTTTCAGCAATGGAACAAACAGAAATTGGACGCTCGAAAGCGATCGAACGCGATGCTCCGCATAATTGCCGCACTGCTCAGCCGCGAAGGTTCGTCTCGCGGGAGAATTTTCCGCGGCCCCCGAAATTCCGAAAAGCGGCCTTTCGGGCGGCAGATTTCCCGACGCGAATTTTCCCGAAAGGCGACGCTGAACTTCTGACAAAGCAGACCGGAGAAGCATCCGGCGACCACGGCCCGTCCCGCGTTTTTTGCAAGGTTTTGCCGCTGGAAGGCGCGAGCTTGATTAGCCAATTAAAATCCACGGACCGGCGGCCATTGTTGAAACAAATGCATCATAAATAAATACCGCTTTGGAACTTATTTCACACAAATGAAGTTATTTAATTATAACATTTAAGATTATGATGGTGCTTTATTTGACGTCTATTTTAATTTGCGTTTCACTAAATTAATTATTTTTAAACTGTTTAATTTTAAAAGGATTTATGTCCTTTATGAGTTTTTTATTATCTTTTTTGTTATAGTTAACTTATTAATTTTTACGCCTTTTTATACGGAGTGCGGTGGAAATTACTTTTCATTATTTTCCCCCGTTTTTTGCCCGTCCTTCCGGCAATTTTTTCCCCGGTTCGCTCTTGGCGCTGTTCGTGTCGGAAGGCGCTCGAATTTCGATTTCGCTTCCGGGAGATCGAGTTCGGAGCCCTCCGCAAAACCGCGGAGAACTCCGGAAATCGCGCCCCGGACGGGGATTTCCGCATTTTCGATCGATCCGGGGAAGGGCGATTCCGGAGCCGAAAAGAAATCGGACGCGAACTCAATCGGCGACGCTTAACGCGATGCGCGTCGTGCGCAATTTACCGTGGCGTTAATTAAAATTTTTGCATTCGGTCTAAATTAATTGATAAAATAAGGTTACATTTGAAATTCGCTTCGCGGGTACTTCTCGTCGATTCTCGAACCGGGGATTTCTAACGGTGGCGCTCTCGGACGAGGAGACCCAGACGCGGCAGGGGAATGGCCGGCGCCTCCTCTTCAGGGTGGCGGTGGGTCGGAATGCCGCGGGAGGGAAAATGGAAATTTCGCAGTCGAGAGCCGTGCGCGAGGCAATCCATCAATCCCCCGACGGGGTGGCCCCGCCGTCCAGCGTTTTTCCATCTGCATCTGGCTCGGTCGCCCCTTCGCCGACTTCGGGCCGGGCTCCGGACGAAGGCGAACGCTCGAACGAACGGCATTTTTCTCGCGGAGCGTCTCCCTGAAAAAAAAAAAAAAATCACATTCCGCCCAAGTTCCGAATTCCTTTTCCGACATTCCGCAGGTTCGGAAACGGCAAAAACCCCAACGGGCAACGTTTCATAATGAGAAACGTGCTGTTAATCGTTACTCTCGCACGGCGAAACGTTAAGCGAAACTTCTTCTGCCGTTCCACAGCTTCTTCGTCGGGGAATCGGAATCGGGAGCTTTTGACGCGCGAACATCGTCACTTCCCACTTCTTACTTGCTTTCCGGTTCCGTAATTGGATATTTCACGTTGCAATAATAGTAAAGCAAACCTAAATGGAGATGCATTATATAACGACGAGCGAATTGCACCAAGAATGATCCTCACCCACGTCGTGGAAAATGGTCACCATTTCATCGACCCACATTCTGTACTGAACAATTTCTGTCCAAATTTCAAATTTCTCAGTTAACATCACGTACATCTCCTTTTTTTTTCCTGCGTGAAAAAAAAAAAAATCGAAAGGGAAACATCAGCAATCACGCACACTTTCGGTAATTGCATGAACGTTGTATTTAAACAGCCACGTTCCGGGCTCGTCTTTATGTGCGCAGCTTACAATTCGAGCAATACGTGATTTTTTTTTTTTTTTTGCAAGACAAACCCGCAGCATATTTTCCCGCCCTAAAGTGATTATTTTACATATACATGCACGTTAAATGAAAATTACAAAACATTTTTATTAGGGCACTTAAAGCTTACCGAATATTTCTCGAGGCGAAAGGCGAAAATTCCCATTGTAATATGTAAACTGTTCAGTTACGATTTGGAAGGATAGGACAATGGCCAAACGCATATAAAAAATGGACATAAATAAATTGAAAAAAAGAACCGTATAATAAAGCCGGAATGAAGTGAATTGCGGAGTTTATAAAAATATCACGGAGGTGTGCATCACCGAAAATTGACTTTAAAAAAGGTATCGCTTTTTATTGTTTAGCAAAGGATTCCTTTGTGCAGCATTTCTTTATGTAAAAGGTGATTTACATCTTCGGTTTTCAACCTTCGGAGAGTTTTTGTGGCAAAGACTCCCTTCCAATTTCCATGCTGTGCGCTCTCGGGTCGAACATCTGTTTGCCGATGCTGCGACCGTCGTCCAGAGCGCGGACCCGGCTGGAACACTTCTGGAGGCGAAAGCGAATCCCGGACGTCCCGTGCAGGCTCCGATTATTTGTTAATCAAAATTATTGGGGAGCGGTTTCGGGGTGCGTTTTTACAGAGGGAGCACGTTCGCGCGAAACAGGAGGGAAAAGAAAAAAAAAATTTTTCGCGAACGACTTCGCACATGCGAAAACCCGATCGAACGGTCCGTTCGATAAGCTGCCCCTAGCGCATCTTCTCCAGCGGAAGGATTTTGACGTTTCGCCGATGCATCGATTTGCGTGTCCGGTCTCGCAAGTCCGGATATTTCAGAAAAAATTTTCGACGGCTTTGTGATTTTCACGTTTTCGCAATCGCCTCGTCTTTAACGCATCCGGAAAAGCGGTCGGAGGAACGTTTCCCGTATCAGATGCAGGATTTTGTGGACGGAGTGATAATTTCGCAAACTTAAAAAAGGGACACGAACGAGTATGCACATCTGTAATTGTTGATTTGTGCGCTTGATGCGCACAAGATGTTTCACGCTGCCTTCGAACGGTGGCAATCAAAGAGAATTCGGAAAAAATTTCTGAAATATTTTCTTGTCACCGGGTGCATTTCCATAATCAGGTTCATCGTTGACGAACGAAGAAATATAACAATAACATCATTAGTTTGAAAGTGGAATAAAAATTTGGAACACTCTGTAAGAAGAATAAAGGTAATCTAATGAAGTGAATGTTACTCTTTGTTGTTTAAAAACACATTTGGAATTATTGTTGTCCGAATGCATAAGCTAAACCTTACGATTAATAAAGGCTTTTGTCGTTATTGTTAGTCAATTACTATGTTTTTCCAGTGGGTTAAGCATAGGAGATGGGCAATCCGATTGACTTCCATTGTCGCTTGTATTTTATTAACTTCCTTTTTTTTTTTTTTTTCCCCCAAACGTACCCGTTCGGCTTCTGCTTAGCTTTCGGGTACCCACTTATGTAGTGCCGCCAACCCCGAAAAAAAAAAAATCTTTTTTCGAGGGTGAAATTTTACGGTTGAGTAATTTTTGTATTGGATCTTTATTTTATTTTATTTTTTTTCAAAAAGGTTCCCTTCATCCGTGAAGGCTTTTGATGCCCGTCACGGCTTCGGAAGGTGTTCGGCCCTTAAGCCCGGGGGGGGGGGCCTTGCGAAAAAGGAATTTGCGCGAAAAGCAGCGGCAAAAGGCTGCCGGCTAAGAACGGCCCGAAGGCCCGAGGGGCCCCGGAGATCACCGCTTAATAACTGTCCAACATCCATTTACGGTCGCGATAAAGCCAACCTTCTTTTCGGGTAGACAAATCATATAATCGGTTAATATGCACTCGGCAATAAGACCCGAAACATCTGTTGTAAGGCAACATAAAAGATTGGATTGATCCGAGATATAATGAAATAAGTATCGGTTATAAAAAAAAAAAACTACGAGGGGCATTGAAATAAAAACAAGAATTTACGCTCCGCATTTATTACCGTTAAGTGTGGCTTATTAGCACATATTTTCTAAACAGTATAATTTACATATTAACTAAATATCACAAATTATTTCTCAATTAAATGTAAAACTCATTTATCGGGAGTAAGAAGCTGTCTCGATCCCGGCGTGGCGTCGGGCGTTGATCTTGCCAATCTTGAATTTTCATGATGGATTTCGACCCTCTTAAAATTCTGGAGGCGAACCTGAAAACTCGTTGGGGCCGTTGCGTTTTTTGCTTCCGAAAAAAAAAAAAAAATCAGCCATGTAAAGTGATCGCAGCGAGTCAAAGGCGAATTTTAAGCGAGGCCGCTTGCTCATTCGGTTACCTCACACGGTGCTGTCGGAAGTTTCCACCTACGGGCGAACAGCTTTCCCAACAGGAACCTGTACGCGATCCGGTCGCGTACGTCTTCCGAGCGATGTGCCTGACGTTTCGAAAATTTCGAATGCCCGCCGAGGGCGCGGCAGATTCTGACTTCGCGTTCGGATTGGCCCGCACGGCAAAATTATTAACTGACAGACCGACGTGGCGGCATCTTTCGTGAATTCTATTGCCCCGACTGCGGCAAATTGGAATTTCCCGCGAACGCGGCGAATCGGCCCCAGTGCTTTTCCCGTCCTTCGAGACCAAGGGAAAATTACTACAGACAAAAATGCGTGTATTTATATATATATATATATATATTTTAATAAATTTCAAACGGAATCGGGAGCAGAAGAGAAAAAGTGCCACAGAAACAAATCACGAAACCATGACTTCGACTGGGTCTCGCCATCGAGATAAGAAGCAGAAGAATTATGAATTGGATCTTTGTTTTATGACGATTAAGCTTATAATTAAAATAATTGGGCTTTTTTATTGGGGCCCCGCGCTCCGAGACGAACGGAAAGCTTTTAATGAGTTCGTTGCTACCCGAGAGATTTTTCTAATAGCAACGATCGTAGATGTCCTCGGAGATTCGAATCTGATCTGCCTCCGTCTGAGATTCGGCTACAGTTCCTCGTCACGTTTGCTGCTCCGCTAACCACTCGACCACCTCGGAGCACTGGCTCCCGGGCCCCGTCGTCGGGAAAGCCGAACGTCGAAAGGCGGCACGGACCGAGGCGGTCAGAGAGGGGAAGACTCAGGCCCGGAACCGCGAGACGACGAGCGACGAAGCGCGCTGTCGGAAAATCTTGCCCGGGATTCGGAGTCGGGATTAAGGGCCGAGCTCGGTTACCGAAAACCGACTTCGAAACTTCCCGACAGCCGAAAAAACGCGACTCCGTTCGCTTCCGGCGGGGCACCAGAGACGGATCCCACCCAGACCGAACTCTCGGCCCCGGTCCGCGTTATCGGCTAATCAAAATGTACGAAGGTAGGTAACGAAATTTAAAATTTATTTCTTCATTTCCTATGGGAACGGAATTAAAAAAGGATTTTCTCAATCAAAGTGGGATGCGCCACGACCGTGATTTATTGCAATATGAAAATAAATTAATAAAAATTAATAAAGTAATAAATTAATTGTGTTATTAATGTTAGAGGTACGTGTATCTTTACTAATTATTAACACCGTCCGATCTGGTGGCAGCCCTGCCTCCGGTTCGATGGGTTCCTCCGGGTCCCTAAAGAACGCCGTGCGGCGGCGGCGCTCCATCGTCCGAGACGGGGCACGCGGGGCACGGCTCGGGAATCCTTTTCTGCGTCAGCGGAATAAAAAGAGCAAATGGCCGCTTCCGTCTCACCCTCTGTGCCCTTCCCTTGCCTTCCGAGCGAGAAACATCCCGGCGAAGATCTCGCTCGGAGATTAATCTGACATTCGAATAATTTATGTTGCGTATTTCACCTTATTAATTAGTCTTTGTACTGGGTGAACTGTACAGCGCGGCGCAACTGTGCCACGAGGCGAACGCAGCGTTCGAAATCCGCGACCGTCGAAAGGTTCGAAGCCTCGGCGGAGCCTTCGGGGTGGACCCACCCCCGGACGGCTTCCAACCGGGATTGCGAACGGTGACCGGGAACCGGCACTCGGCTCGCGGTTACCCACCCAGCTAACGCCACATTCCTTATCGTGTTTGTACAGGCTTCCGCTTATCTTATCTGCCGCAGGATATTGGCTTGGCGAAGCTCATTCTAGTTCGAGTAAGCATCGCGAACGACACGGAGAACGATGTGGAAGGCTGCGCTTCTCGTTTTACTGAGTTGCACTTCTCACCTTGCGAGTGGCGGAAGGCTGCCGAGGAACGACGATGGAGGCTCGGAGGAAGGTTAGTCGTCGAGCCCGGGAAACTCCGCTTCGTGGTCGGCGATTTCCGGAAACGCGAGGTTCGACAGCGAATTTTGCAGTGAGACCCGCCGTTCCTCGCGGCGGAGTGAAAATTCGGCTGATGTCGGACTCCTCACGGTTTGATTTTGCGCCGGTTGGGGAATCATGAAACCGCTTTTCGCATCGTCCGGCGACGACTCGCGTCGACAGGACGCGGTTTACAGGACGCTCTTGCGCCCGGACGAGCGGGTGATTTCAATGACGGGATGCGTTTCGCGTGTTCCTCAAAAATCGAAAAAAGGTTCGCGAACCTTCCGAAGCGCGCAGTAGGATCTCGGACTGAGAGCACTTTTGACATCCCTGATGCCGATTCGATATCACTGATAACTTTTTTTCCACTTCTTATCAGTTTTTCAACCATCTTTTCCGTAGCACTTCACATTTTTCGTAGGAAACCATTCGTTTGCCTCACTTATCTCTGTGGGCCGCAATCAATGTTTGATCTGGGAATTCAACTTGGGCGTGTTGCGTTTTCCGCGTCGCCCTGCAGCTACTGTCGCGCTGTCACCGTGAGTCCAGAGGAAGTGCGGGGCGCGCTCACGCGGCACTTTCCCCGCTCCCGTGTTGGGATCATTTTTACCGGCCGCACGATTCCACTTTGCCTTTAACTCGCAGCGAGAAAAGGAAAAGTCAAATAATCGAACTGTTTCTCCGCCGTGTTTTTTTCAATTTTCAGATTGCCTCTCGAATTCCGACTGTCGCAACGGATTCGTTTGCTCCGACAACCTGTGCGTCCAGTCTGGTGAAGAATTTCGGGGCAAATGCGAAAACGACGAGGAATGCAAGATTCCCCACCAGGTCTGCTCCGATGGGAAATGCGTGCAAAAGAATGGTGAGTGAACCGGGCGAGAGGCTGTGGTCTCTTTTTGACCGACCAATGAATGCCTTCCATTGAAAACCGACTTGGAAATTTTGCGTTTCCTTCTACATTCGGGCAATACGCTTCAACAACGAAAACGACGGATCTTGCTGAGTAAATTGACAAACCTCGAAGTCTGAAACTCTAAGCGAAACACTTTTTGATCGAACGGATCAATTAATATTATCTTATTTTTAACTAACAATGTTGCTGACCGTAGTTGATACATCCATTTACACAATAAAATTAGATTGTATGTGAATTTTTTCATTTTTACTTTCATTCGAAAAATATGCGAATAAAATTAAATTGCATACTTTTTACAATAAATTTTGCTCCTGCAATGCACGGCGAAAAACATTAAACTTGTTGTAAAAATTCATCTTTGATTAAATTTTAATTTAAGTTTATCGTTTTGAAAGCACACATTCATATTTCTTCGACATCGAGCATATCAAAATAATTTTTTAATTTCATAACCCTAATAAATTAGTTCAAATTAATAATAGTAATATGTTGCTGCTCGGACGGAAACAATTTCGAGATGATTTTTGCTTTGTTTTGGAATATTTACATTTTTGCCATGTGAAAATGTCCTTTCAAACGCATTTTAGCATCTCTGAGCGGTTTGGGCGACGCATGCACCGAAACGCCCGAGTGCGACTCATCTGCTGGCCTCATTTGTGAATCTGAAACATGCCAGTGCGCGGCGGATCACGTACAAATCAACAGCAACTGCCTGAAGAAGGCGAGCAAGATCGGCGAAGACTGCGCAGAGAACGCACAGTGCGAAGACTTGAAAGGTTTCTGCAGCAACGGAACCTGCCAGGTTTTGTCGGGTAAACCGATGGAATTTTTTTTCTTTTTTTTTTTTTTGGATTGAGGACGAACCTCCTCGAGAAAGCCGAAAAATATCGCGGTTAAAATTTCAGGTTCCAAAACGAAAATATGCGATGAGAAAAACTCCGACATCCTCGCGGATCAGTGCCAGTGCGAAGAAGGCTTCGTCAAATCGGAAGATCTGCTCCAGTGCCTGAAGAAAGCGGAAGAGCTGGGTGAGAGCTGCGCATCCAGCAGGCAGTGCGAGCACCTCAACGCCACGTGCTCCGACAATGCCTGCCTCGCCGTGGCCGTTATGGCCGCTCCTGCAGGTAGGTCCCGATCACGCCATGCGTCGACCGCAGCGGAAACGGAAAAATTTTCCCAAATATTTTTCCAGAAGAAACTTCGAAGCAAGCGATAACGTCGCCCTGCAAGCACAACGACGACTGCAAGAGTGTGAACGATGCCGTGTGCAAGGAATCCATTTGCCAGTGCAAGATCGAGTACGTATCCTCCGAGGACCAATCGAAGTGTCTCCTCCTCGCCCGCAAAGCCGGAGACCAATGCGAAATCGACAAGCAGTGCTCCAAAGTGTTCGACAGCTCCTGTCTAGAGGGGAAATGCGTCGCTGTCGCTGCCGCTGGGATAAAAACGCGTAAGTCTACGGTCTTGCAGATCAATCTATTGATTTAGTCCAAGGCGTTTCGGCGCAACGCCTCGTCGTTTGTAACAGATACTTTTCCTTTAAATCTGGACGTGATCGTTTTCAGGTTCGAACGGAAGTTCGCCACCGCTCGGAGCTTCCGTTCAAGTAGTCCCGGCCACGTTTCTCGTCATAGCATCGAAAATCCTTCTTTAAATTCAGTCGTTTCGAATACTGCGCCATTCTAAGTGATTAAAAAAGAAAAAAAAAGAAAAAAAAAAAGAAAATTCACAACAGCTTTACAGTAAACGATCCATTAAAATATGAAAATATTTTCGTACAATGCGGTACGGAAATTCGTGGAGCGCGCAAATGCAGCAAAAACTCTTCTTTGATGCACTTTTTGCGTTTCAAAATAAAGTGGAAGCAGATTTTGTCATTAGCATCAGCAGGATAAATGGCATTAATTTTTTTTTTTTTTGAGGCTGATTCAGCATCGTTTGCCGATTTATGAAAATTCCTCACACACACCGAAGGCACGTGGTAATTAAATAGAACTTTTAAGATAATTAAGTGCAGTGTATTGGACGATAAATCAAATAAGGCTATAAATCCTTGTCCTTAGTTTAATAATTCGTTTTCCCGCTTGCATATAATTGAAAAGTACCACCTTCGACGGTCCAACGGGCTAACGCGGTCCAACGACTTGGTCATGGACCATCCTTCGCTTCAGAAACTGCCAAAAGCGAGATAGGTCGACCTCCTTGCCCCGGGGAAAATCCTCTCTCCTCGTCAGCGGCAGCAGCCGGGGGACGGGGGGAGGAGAGCATCCGGAAAATTTCAGACGAGCTTCGGCACTCGAAGAATCTTTCGGAAGGGTCGTCAAAAATTACCACCCTCATCTGCCTATCGCGAATTTCTCTGCTTCGCACCCTCGGCACCACCCCAAGACGAGACAATCGCGAGCATCTCGCTGGTACCGAAGCGCTTTGGGAGTTCCGTAAGCTTAAGGGAGACGTGCGTGGCCCCGTGTTTTTCGTGCTCCTCAAAATCTGGATTTGTGTGAGAATTTTCTTTTGTAAATGTATAAAATATATTAGTGATAGATATTAATTTGATAAGATATAATTTTTATGTATAACGTTCTAATTCACGATCAGTTATTCAGTAGCGCGGATCATTAGCGAGCTTTAAAAATTTACCCAAAAAATAAGAAACGTTGAAATTTTAAAAATTTAAATCAAGGGAATCGAATAAAATTATAGGTTAAAATATAAATGAATGAAATTGAAAAATTATATATATTTTTTTTTTTAATAAAATATTACGAATGATCTTGTAGTATGTACTTTTGCAATTTTGTTTTTTCGTAATTTTATTCATCCAAATGAATAAACTTATTAGGGACAAACGTTGTCAGAATATAAAATTGTATACCCGTCTTTTCCATAAACACGTTTATGTGCATAACTATACGTAAACTTATACAAAAATTAACAGGATAAATTAGTAAACGATTTTTTTGTTGAATAACTAAGGATTATACATATGTATATTAATATTAGTTACAGATATTAAACTTTATTGGGAAAAATAAATAATACAAAATCATTAAATATACGCAAAACTCATTACTATTATATTGTTATATTATGAAAGTATGAGAATTTATGATCTTTTCCTTTTGAACTTACGCTCATTTCAGATTCAGTTTTTTTTTTGTAGTAAAGTGTTGGAAAATACAACTGCGGATACACATATAAAGATGCTCAGATTACTTAAGTCCAAAGTTATATTCCTGATTTAGATGTTAAAGTTTCGAGTTATGCGATTTTAGTGTTGGCACATGTTAAATTTGATTGGAATTAGTCAGAAGCGCTGCAGGGGGATTACCACGTTCTGCCGGATCCGAGTCCCGCTCCTTAAGGAGCACAAGGAAGCCAAGGGGTTGTGTGGGAGACGCTGCAGATATTCATGTCGACGTCGGTGGTTTTGCACCACTCGGGGCGGATTGTGCCCCTGCAAGTGCACGCCGTCGACGGAGGCTTTTCCGCCTAAGGAAAACTCAAATCCTCTTCCAAGCGCAGCCACGGCAAGAGCCGGCAACTGACTCATTAAAATATCTAATTATTTTATTCAGATTCAATTTATATTGATTTATATTGGCTGCGCCCGGTAGACATCGAATCAATCTCTTCGTTCGGGGCTTCTATTAACCGATTTGTTGAGGTATATTTTTTTTTTTTTTTAAGCGGAGCCACTTTTAAATGTCAATATTAATTAGTAGCAATTTCGTTTAATTAAAAAACAGAAGGTGAATGAATGAGTGAGTGAATGAATAAAAGGGATTTTAAATTTCAATTTATTCTTTGTAAATTAACATTTTTTTCCTTCATCACAATGGTTTTTACATGCGGATTCATCTAATCTGCGGAATGCTATGAGAACCAGAACAATATATAGTAAAAAGGCAATGGGAAAAAAAAAAAACTTTTTTTTTGTATCGAACGTTTGAATCGATTAATATTTCTCGAGTTGGATATAAAAGACCCGTTTATATATATATATATTATATGTAACATTAGAAAATTCTCATGGTTGTATTTTGCTAAAAAGATAAGATACTTTTACGAAAACCTGCATCTACATCCGTGTTTATATTGATTTTCTGAATAATTCACTCATTTCTGAACGTAAGCAAAAGTGAAAAACATTTTGACAATTAGTAATACCTTGGATACAAAAAGACGGCAAGGAGGCATCGTGTACAATGCGGAGCGTACAGACTGACCAGTTATCGATTAAAACTTAGATATTTGTTGGAAATTTCTGTCAGATATCTTGTAAGCTTTCACTGTATGTTGTTTACTTGCTGCAAAAGCAAATTTGCGCGGGACAGAAAATGAACTTGGTACTTTCTTAGAGTTCAATGAAAGTTAAGTTGGTTGGCAACTTCCCTGAGCTGAAAATAATTCGCTGTTTCTTGCGACAGAGCGAGGCGCTCTAATGCGATTCCCTCCGACTTAAGCATTCGTTTTCTTAGACTTCATAAAAGTTGGATGTCGTGCATAAGGTAAAATTCGCGAATTTTCGTAGCTGCCACACGTCTCACGACCAAATTCAGCTCTTCCGGAACCACCTTGTCCGGCAGCGGTCGAAGTTCGAACGATCACATTTTACAGAGAGATTCAAGACTAAATTTGAACCGCGTATCCGGGAAGCCATTCCGAGCAACAGAGCAGCGAGGCCGGAGGTGTCGCAATGTGACTGTTCTTGAGGTACCACCGGGTGCATTTGCGAAATTACTTCCGCATCCTCTCGTCTTCCGATGGCGAACCTAACCGGAAGAAAGTAATCTCGGGTGAGTCACGACGGCGGGTTCGGCATCTCTGCGGCCGCAGCAGAACGTCACGCTCATCGGTTCTCCGTCTTTTAACCTTAGCGAGCTCAAAATTCAACGTTACGTCGCTGTGAAAGGCGTTAAGCCCTTAACAGAAGAATCGACCTTTTACATACCCCGGATAATAAGCCCTGGACAATGTGTTCATTTGTACTGAAATACTCATTTAAATTAAGTAATAAATTATCAGCATAAATTAATAACCCATTCAACGTTACAAATGCAAATTTGCATATGCTGAATGCCAAATACATTGTCGTGATTTATTTCTTTCGCTTTTTGAAATGTAATTATGTAATTTCAAACGTCCGCATACGAATCGGCGGCCTCCGGATTTCAAATTTTCGACGCAAAAGGCTTCATCGCCGTTCGGGGCGTCGGCGGGGGTGCCTCGGCTGCAGTCGGCAGCGAGACGCGGTCTCGAACTTCTTTTTCGGAAACGCAGAGTCGAGGCCGAAATCGTGACCGATCCCCGAAAATATCTGAACGTTTCATCTGCTTTCACAGATATTGAGAGGAAGCAATAATTTATATCGGCCGTGATTTATATTTTGCGGTTGTGCGCCTTCGTTTACTGACACACCCTGGTGCGCTTTTGGGTTGGCGCACCGAAGATCGGGGGCTGCGGGCTCCTTTCGCCCCACGAACGTGACGCGGCCCTTTTTCGTCTCCGGATTGCCCGAAGAATGCTCGGCCGGCGAAGGATCCCCCCCTCCCCCCCCCCACGCGCCGACGGAAAAGGCCGCCGGTGCCCGGAACCGGCAGTCGCATCCCGCGAGGCAAGCGCGTCGAGGACGTCCCTTCCGGCGGATTCCCCTTCCGGTGCAAAACCCGCCAATTTCCCATATTCCGGCGACGTCGACTTTCATAACGCATAAAAGTCGTCCTTTAACTCGGGACTCGGGAATAATCTCGGGTTTATTTTTTCCGAGTTAAAAATAAAAAAAAAAAAAAAAATGTTCTCTTAACATAACAAAATAAATTTTGAACACAAGTCCAGATAAAAGTGGAATCAGAACAGGAACAGGTTTTAGTGAGTGTATTCGTCAATTATCAACGTTGTCCAGTATAAATGGCAGTGGGTTTTGTAATGTATGCAGTACACCCAATTAAAGCCGAGACAAGACAAATAATTCAGTGGAGCGAAATAAAATGCCGGAGAAGAACAAAAAAAAAAAAAAAAAAAAAAAACCGAACGGTCGCATGTGGCGAAAGAGAAACGGACACGCATACCAACTACTGGTATTGATTTGTCCCTCCGCTTTCACTCCGCTTCGCGTTCGTCAGAACCGGGAGGAAATTGCGACGGAAAATGAGGTTCCGCTTCGAGCGCGATGCCCGACGAGGCACCGTGCGACTCCCGAGGAAGAGACCGGTCCGCTCCCGAGGGAAAGACAGGGGGGACGACGCCCGACGGAGGGCAGCCCGGAAGGACGCCCTTCGCCCTTTCGCGGCCGCGAGTTCGTCGGGCGTCCGGAATCGGATTTACGAATCGACCGCCGCGAGCCGCAGAACGCGGCATTTTTTCGCTGGAAATTTCAAAAGTTGGCACCGACCGGTTCCGGTCCCTCCCGGAACGGGCGGAGAAGCGAGAGCGGGGGGGGGGGTGGGGGTGGGGGGGGACAAACCGCTACCGACGGCCGAAA
>JAOWBB010000007.1:2120095-2141299 GCA_028565995.1 Ricinus marginatus | reverse complement strand
ATTCATCACGCCCCATGGCGAAATATTGGCTCTTTTTATTTATTTTACGAAGAACAATCAGCACAATTTCCACGTTCCTCATGTTGTTGGGTTTGGCAACGATAAGCGGATCACTTTCCAACCAAATTATATTCCTGCACCCGACGGAATTTTACCAGAAACCGAATGAAAAGTTACATCGGCTACGATCGTTTCAAGCAGAAAAAAAAAAAAAGCGAACTTAAATGTGCGATTCGTGCAAATTTCTTCCCCAGTGGTAAACGACCTCAAGTTGCATTTTTATTTTCCTTTTTTTTATGCTTATCGATCGAGATTTTGAGGTACGATCGCGACAGACGTCAGCAAAAGGCCGCGGCTGAAGGTACATGTGCGGAGTATGCAAGGGTATATGTCACGTCACAACTCCTGCGAAAGCCGATCTCGAAGACCGTTGGTCGCTCACGACCTGACGATCCCGAATGTACCTGTTCGGAATCTGCGTTCGGATTTCCGCACGAAAGATGCTGACGTTCCGCAGCTTCTCCGACGAGCTTGGTTCGCATCAATTAGAAAAAATCCCGAGGACCCGTGACTGTAATCGAGATAAAGGTTTAATCAGCGTTCTGTATTCTTATGGAACGGGATTAGTACAATGACTGCGAAAAGAAAAAAGGGAATGCAGAGGATAGACCGGAGTTCTTTGAGTTACCCTGGAGTGGGAGCGGAGTAATGAGTTATGCGTGAAAAGGTTTCCCTTTCAGAGGTGGCACTTTTAAGGTGCATTAATGCCCCATTTTCTCATCCGAGTGCAAAAGATCTTCTCTAAGCAGGCAGATAGGTGTAAAATATGTTACGTACATTTCATATATATATATATATATTTAAACATGCTTGAAAAAAATCTAAATCGAGAATTCTTTCACTTATTTACAGGTACCTAAAAAAATCTAAGGTTCTGGTTAGGGGCACTGTATTCGAGAATGGAAGGCCGTGCGTTAGTGAAGACTTGCTCTTTGATGCTAACCTCGTAGAAACTAATCACTTCTGTCATCTTCAATTAAAGAGAATAATTTAAAAGTAAAAAAGAAAGATTTGGAACTTTGAAATCGTTCGACCTTTTCCGTAAGTACGTGATGGGAATGTGAAAAACCACAATTCAATGTGAAAATTCTCGTTTAATCATTTTTGCTTAATGGAGGATTACTGGAAGAAGTTGCTCTTTTTTGCAATATAAATGTGGCCGATTTACGGCGGTTCAGGTTTTATATAGTTTGCGCTCCAAAATCTTTGCCCCGTTCACTGTGACACGATCGAAAATCCCATCGTGCATCAAATTTCGCTCATATTCGAGGCAGATTTCAGCAGTTCCTGCAGAAAAATGAACCTAGTTTAAGGGAGAAAAAAGATTCACCACTGAATAAATACGGGAAATCGTTCGAAAACCTGGATTTCATTCAATCCTCCGAATCTGCGATAAAAGTTAATTTTAGTGGAACTGCGTTACACGAATATCACCCCAAATGACACTAAAAGTGCTTTGAGGGTGAATTCAACCCTCTTAAATTTTGTGGTCGAGTGATTTGATCACTTTTCAAGAGTGATTAACCTATTAAGCATATGTCTTACATTATGCTTGGAAATGAATTATTGTTCGGGTCTTTTTCTATGGATTGAATAATCTCAAATCCAACCCTCATGGCGTTCAATATTTACTCATTCAAACGGGATCGCTAAATTTTCCTCTTATCCCTTTAAGTGATTTGAAATGGGGTTTAATCTGCGCAGAAGTAAGTGTCAACACACGGAAATTTATCCTAAGGGATCAGTCAAAATAAGAATCAGCAATGAGCTTTTTTTTCCGCTCCTGTCTTATTGCTTGCTAAAGTTACTGCCGAAATCGCAAGGGCGCATGAATCTCACGTTTCGGGATATTTATTGTAACGGATTAGGAATGCGTATTTGATTAAAAATATTGTCACAGACTAGGAAATTTCAGCGCCTGCCGTAAATTATTATTATAATACATGGGAATGCGAAAAATTGTCTTAAAGAAATAACCATCCTCGGTGTTGCGCATTCAAATTCGTTCTGACAAATATGTTATTTGAATTGCAAATAAAAACAGCTTAACCAAACGCACAGCATTTAAGTGCAAGAGCATCATCTTTAAGTGACGGCAAAATTTGATCACGACACAATTGGTGTTATCATTGTGTGTGACATCGACGAAGAGGGGAAACTCAAAAAATTCTTCTTACATGAATTTAAACGCAGCGCCCATGGCTTCAGCCACGAGTGCAAGCTATCATTAAGAAGGGAATTTTCCAAATGAGCGAGCTACAGACAAATAATATAACAATATGAGTGTAACGAGGAACTTTGATGATCATTTTTCCTTCTCGGGACAGAAGATGATCAGTTTGAGGCGATAATCAAATGCAATGAACCGGTTGATTTTGTCGCTTTCCATGCGGAGTCAAAAAATTCGCTTTGCAGCGAAAGAAAAAACACTGCACGTGAAAAGAAGCATAGCACTAAATCGATTTATTAATGGCTGAGACTCATTGTAGAGGAGCCCAAGACGATGATGCATAAATAACGAGAAATTTCGCAGTTTTAAACAGCCAAATTTTGACACCTAATTTGTACGCGGTTTCGAGTCAGCAAGAGAACCCGAATAATTTACGCAATTTACGTTCTAAGTACTAACATGTTAGTGAGGATCATTGTACAGCAAATGGCCTGTAATTTACCTTGTGTCTTAATCACGGTCGCCGATTTCAAAAGGTTTTAACGGTGCACAGCTGCACTTCACTTTCGCATCGGATCAAGTGCAGGGAGAACAGTCGATTATGCATCTTTTGCTGGGAGCTTGAAAATTTTCTTTACGCGAAAACCGATTGCGGGGCGAACGTTTCCCGGCCGCTCCCGGTTGAAAGGTTCAAGATCCCACGACGCTTTTTTCTTGTCTTTGTAATTTACGCATTTTGGACACCCCCGATTGTGTAATAATAGAATTTGAAGTGGAGCGGAAAATGATTTTGAACTGAAGTTTTGAAGCGTTGAATAAGCTGTTAAAACAAAATGTTTCATTGGAAGTCATCGTATTTCAATTGATTGCAGTGCAATTTGGATATTGTCCATAACAATCGCCGAAGTTGGTTCGGGATTGTCGGATGCTGCGGCAAAGGCAATCGCATTGCGTCCATCAATCGCATCTCTATACCTTTTTTCGGGTCCGTCGTCCGGAGGGCAGACGCCTTGAGCCAAGCAAAGGGAACCCGCAGCCGGGTCACTTCCACGATCGATTCACGCCTCGCGGATACGGACATAGAGCCATTTTTGTCCGAAAAAAGAAATATGTAAAGAAATTATGCTTGCTAATAGAAACGAAAGGTTTCGCCTTGGCTCCGCCCAATTTCAACACCGGTAACCAGGAAAACAGACGAAAAATTTTACGCCCATTCTTCGCTTTCGCGGGCGCATTCACGAACTAAAAAAAAACACAAATCGCTTTCGACGAGTGTTCCGCCCGCGTTTAGCCAGCGAGAGCGATGATCGCCAAACGCAAGGTGGAATTATCAGATTTAATGCTTCTGTTTCTCTTCTGCTTGACACATTTCCTGCCGAAAAAGTTTTTTTTTAGTTTCCTAGCCCTATCGCAACCGAAATCGCTGACAAGTTGACTTCAACGGGAGCCCCGATGATAGGTTTCCGTTCGTAAAACGTTTCTCGGTCGAGCATCGTGAATTACATCCGCGCTTCTCGGCATGGCGAACTCCGTGCCGGCTTAGATGAATGTCGATCGTCGGGATTCGGTGAATCGCAAAAATGGATAAGAGGCTGGACAACGGCAGCGGACCCGTTTCCACGAAGGTCACGTCGAAAGTGACGTCCTTCTCGATTGCGGATATACTGAAAAACAGGGAGGAAAGGCGGGAACAGAAGGAACGCTGCGGGCGGGAGAACCAGGAAGAGGCGCTGGACATGAGGAGAAAATCCATGAAGTACAGAGGTAAATATGTTCGGGTTTTATTTTTTTTTTTTCCCCGGTCGCGATCTCTTTTACTTTGCGCTTTTCGAGTCAGGCGAGGCAGCGTCTTCGGCGTGACAAATGGAGGCGACGTTTGAGGGTGCTCGAGAGAGCGTTATAAACAATCATAAGCGGTTTGAATGCGAGCGAAATGGCGAGCACACGTGTCGACCAACTAAGCAAACATCTTCGTTATCGAGGACTGCGTTTGCCGGGCTCACGACACCGGCACTCGCTCTCCCGATGGTTTTCCTCTCCTGTTGGCGGTTCCGCCAGGTTTCCGGGACTATTTTGGGGTAATCGCTTCGCCAGAGAACGCACGCAGGTCGACCCAGAGATTGATTAAAGAGGAAATCAGAGAAGAGCTTTACAAAAAACAGTTAATGATGGATTAGGAAGCATGCCATCAAGGAGTTTGAATTGTTTTGAAGTGTGTCAGTCATGTCCGCCATTTTTAAACTAAATTGATTTCAAAGAGCTTTCTAAAACACTTGAATTTCCCCGTGGATGGCATGCAACAATGGCTTATTTCGCATTCGGCTTCCGCCGTCGTGCCCGCGGCGGCACGGGGGCACTGCTCCTTCCGGCAATCCTTTCATCGGCCTTTTCGCCTGAATTTCCCTGTCGAATGGCCCCCGATTAAATTTCGAAGCTCTCGTGAACCCCCGGGGAAATTCCTTAATTCTTCGCGGTCCAAACTCCTGCAATTCACTTTTTGTAGTTGACGACATGGGGGCAGCAGCATCCTGCTATTTGGGGCAATTCCATCGTTCGTCTCAACGGGAAAGGCAGATAGCGGAGATTACATTTGCTCGCGAAATTAACTTCCGGAAGTGGCGCTGAGTGAACTTAAAAACTTAAGATCCTCATTTTTCAAGCCTGAAACATGAGAACCGGCTTTCCGTTAAAATCAATCAGTATTCACGTATCATTAATGTATAATGTGCGATTTAATCCATATTCCTGACTCAAATATAAAAGTTCCGCACCGTCCGTTAAAATTACTAAGATACTCCGGATCGGTAACATTAATGCATTTTGATATAAACAGTAAATTAACTTTATCGTTTTAATATTTATAAAATAAAATGCCGTTAAATTTAATGATAAAACTTTAGAAGACTTTGAGGTTAAGCGTTGGTAAACATTTTGATCGCCACATTATTTAGAGGAAAGCTATAAAAACCGGTTCTGCATTCTTTTTATCAAATAAAAAAAAAATCAATGATAAAAGTTAAATTCATCGCCAAATTTAATATCCCATATATATATTTATATTACATTCTTTATAAGTTATCATGTCGAATCATAATGAAAGCATCGCTCTTTCAGTTCAGGTAAGCCGTATATGAATGATACGGAGAATCATTCCGCATTAAAAGTTACTGCGATCAATCGTGAAACTAAATAAATACACGGTAATCTGTACTGAAGTTTCAATTACAAGGTTTTTCCGACAGGGTTTAGTGCAGCTGACGGTTTATACAGTAATTTAAGCAACATGTATCTCACAATCGTGCACAATACATCGTATAAGATCACATCCTTAAGAAAAATAATGAGTGGACGGATTAGGTGGCAGGGCGAGATCCAATTCCTAAATCAGTGTCTTCCAAAATTTTTCACCACACGTTCGCAATTGGAAACGAAAAGGAGTATAAATATTAAAAAATCGTATTTTAGCAGAATAAATTAAATTAGGACATCATTCAATTATGTATCATATTAAATATGTTTTTCATTAATGTGCACGTCAATAGAGATCAACTGATAAGTCGCGGTCCATAATCACTTAACAAACCATTTTATAATTTTAATTGTTTCACTTAATTTTTTTCGACGACATTTGTGTGCCACAATTTGAAGTACACTCTTCTAAGTGAACAAGTTTCGAAATTATCAGATTAAACGAGATCCCCATTAGATCTGTCCGATCTTAATCCCACTAATTCTGATGATAAATCTAATATGATCTTTATTATTTCGAAAGGGCTTCGGGTTCTTATCTTAGATCGCCCAACAGTGAATTTCCCTCTGAAAATCCAAATTTCTCAGGGTACAATGCAAAATATATTAAGAAGTCGATGCATGCATTTTTTTTTCTTCAAGATGCTGTTTTTGTAAGTAAATTGAGTGCAGCAGAGCCACAGATTTTATTACTGACAGAGAAGAGAACAAAAATCGAATCCTTAAGAGCTTCAAATAGTGTAGGGCATTAAATTGATCCTCGAACACTATTTATCTAAAACTTGCAACCATTAAGTGCAAGAGAGAATTATAAACAATCGATTTGAAATTCTTCAAAGATTTAGGCTAATTTATTACAGTTAAAAGAAGGAATTACAATTTATGGGCCCACGTTACGTAAACCTATACAGGGCGATATATATGAGCTCTATACTTCGTTAACCGATTGGTCAAATTATTCTTCGCATTTAGATAAATAGATAATCTAATGAAAAGAACTCGTGGTTAAAACGGGTCGAAGTAAAAGGCTGAAATTGTGATCGGTTTGATCTTCTGATTCTTTTTACACATTTTTTAAGATGTTTCTTTAGAGCGGGACACTTAAAGTTCGAGAAAAAAATTAGTTTCCACGCAGATGCAAAGGCATATAACTTCATTATATTCATAATTCTCGAGTAGGTCTAATATGTAATTTGTTTTATAGATTAACTATTACTAATAGAACTACGAGCTGTACGTTTATAAATCAGTAATTGAAGTACTTAAGTTAAAGTTAACACATCCTAACATAATCACTGGTGTTTTGAACTAACACTGTTGTTTTTAATCCTTTATATTTAGATGAGCTATGTCTGTTTATGGGTATAAGCATTAAAGATTTTAATTCCGACACCGTTGTATTTAAATTCGATGGCGTCAAAGTAAAAATATTGGTTTATTTCAGATATCGCAGGATATCACAGGACATCGCCCTTCGATCATTCAACATATCAGCTCATGTATCTGGGCAACAGTTCCGCACAGAATGTGCGCAATTCGTCGGACGAGTACACGCTTTCAAAATACCCTCATCAGCTACTGGAAAAAATGGAAATGAAAGACAGGGCGAACTCGGAACAATACGCCCAGAACTACATCATCAAACCCGAGTCTTCGGAGCAAATAATGTACCAACACAAGCCGGAATTGATACCTCCATACCTGATCGGTAAGGCGTATTTAAACAAATCCGACGTCCACAGGCAAATGTTTGGAAAAGCGGAGAATTACAAAGTGGACCTGGTCCAGAATCAGCGGAAAAAGAGGAGCAGGGCTGCTTTCTCCCATTCTCAAGTCTACGAGCTGGAAAGGAGGTTCAATCAGCAAAGGTACCTGTCCGGGCCGGAGAGGACGGATCTCGCGAACGCCCTGAAACTTACGGAGACTCAGGTGAAGATCTGGTTCCAGAACCGCAGGTACAAGACCAAGCGGAAGCAAATGCAAATGGCGGAAATAAGTGCCAGTCGCCACGCGCCGGGCGGAAGGAAAGTGGCGGTCAAGGTGTTAGTCCACGAAAACTCCGGGATGTCCGATCCCGACAAGAGAATACCTTCGATTTCGTATCCCCAAATCCCGTTTCCGTATTACTATTACCCGCTGTTCTGCCAGCCGAACTGCTTGAGCATGGAAAACTGCAAGAAGTCTCCTTCGCCTCTGCTTTCGCGGTCTCCGACCCCATCGCCGGACGTGGACGTGAGCAGTGAAATTGAGCTGGACTCTCCAGTCGATACGCCCTAAGACGGCAGATCGCGGTGCAGAATTTCGGTTTTGCAGCTCAAGTCAATCTGAAATAAGGATCGAGATTATCGTCTGCGGCGTCTTTCTACGGGATCTAAATTACTGACTCTGACAAAAAGACCCGCCCTCGCATCTGCAAAGGTCTTTTTTAATTTCCACTGTTAAACACTAAAGAAAACATTGCTGTATATCATTGTACCAAACATTTACTCTAAACCAATTGCTAAACTTACATTTGTAAATTACAAATCTTTTTAAAAAGTTTCGCAATATCGCGTTTGCCTCATGAACTTTACTTACATTTTTGTCTAGCATTTAGCGTTCTAGTTCATTTTGAAGACAAAATTCACTTGAAAAGCTTTGTAAAAAAAACCATAATTCAGTGTTTTAGATATTTATCGGTGTAAGAAAATTCGTGCACATCACTGTTTTTTCAACATCAATCATGTAAGTTTCACAGGTTCTTTTTTTTTTTTTCGTAACGTATGAGTATCGAGACTATTGTAATAATGACTTTTTTCCACATTTTACAATTGTACATGATGATCGTTTTTATGTGAAATAAAAAAAGGCAAACAAAATCGTTTGTTTTATATTTTGTTACCTGCCCCCGCATTAATGAAACATATTATTATATAAATAACAAGTCATTGTTCGATTTGTTATTTCATTTAATAGTGTTACGTGATGGATTTCATTATTTCCATTATTAAAATAGCCGAATGAGTCTCCGGCTTCAAAGGGGCGCTGATGCACTCCTTCCGACAAAAAATTCGGAGGCCGGAAGATTAGCTTGCACTGTCTGAGCGCAAAGTCGTCGTGGGGGTTCGGATTCGTTATGAGCTTTTCAGCAGCACCCATTACCGGTCCACGGACAACGGAAACCGGGGGGGGGGGGGGCACCGCACGAGAAGCGCGGCTCTTCGCACTTCAGGCACAGCAGGAAGGAGCAGGGCAAGGAACCGAAAAGGAGGATGGCGAAACCTTCTTCAGACGGTACGTGTCAGCCTGGCTGTTAGAGTGGCGTCGCTTGCCACGTGAAAGTTTTTAAAAGTGGTGAGTGCTCCTCGCTAATCTTCGGAAATTCCTGGCGCAGCAGGAGACGGGGATTTTTAAGGGCGATAAGGGTGCCCCTTCATAAGTTAATATCACTTAGGGATGGCGCCACGTCTTGTGGATCCGTTAAACAAAACGGGAACCTGAGATGCGTTGTATAAACAAAATCAAGGCTCGGCATGGACAGCGACCGCTGTTGGCTCTCACAACCAATTGTTTCGTTTAACTTATCATTTTCCCTTATTTCGAGATGCTTTGTGGCGAGCTAACGTCTCGGAGGGCACCACATCGGTTTTTTTAATACGTTCTCTTGCTATGGTACTAATTAACTGCACTGTAAACAATGTATGTGTGGTCGTGTCTTGGCGCAACATGTGTTCCAGATACTTCAACCTGCGCGTCTCGACGAGATATTTTAATATTTCTCATTCGATGGCACCAAGAAATTCCATTTTTGTTCGGGGATTTATAAAGCAGGTAGCTGCTTCAAATTGACCGAGGCACCAATGTTTTTACATGTAACCTCAAAAATTAAATACGAATAAATTTTACGCCTCCGCCACACCAATTCGGGATGCCATTAACATACTTTTTCGGGAATCATTTTTCATAAGTGTTTTTAATCATTAGAAGCACAAGCATTCTGTTAAGGAACTGCATCTGAAGTACACAAATCACCATCATCAAAGCAGGTAGAGGAGTTTATAACTGAGTATTCATTTAACACACCGGAAAGAGTAAATAGATGGAGAAGTAGACGAAATGGTTTATTTTAAAGTCGCAAATCTATCATCACTTTGAAGAGCTGTTAGCATTATCAACAAATAATAGTTTCAGAAGTGTTAGGTGATGTTTAACATGCATAAATGCTACCCTATTAAAAGCTTTTAGCATTACTTAATTTCTCTTCATTCAATCGAATCCTTAACCAAAAGTCCGCTTCTCTGCTCGGATATCTCTCAGTGACTCCATAAAGTGAGGTAGAAACGTCTTCATCGTCTGATTCATTCCAACAACCGAATTACATCTATCAAGTCAAGTTCAGCGGGATATGCGGATGTGTAAGGCTGCCACTCGATTTGATTTACCTTCTCTTAAATTCTCTTACGCGGAAATTTTGGAAAAAAAAAAAGAGCAGAGGACCGAAGAGAACGTCCAAGACTTTCCAGGAGGTGGCTGGCTACGAGCGAGAGCAGAAAGTAACCTGGCGCAGAACTCCTCTGGTGCGATCGCAGTGCAGGAATTGTCCGACCGGTCATTCGTGCACGGGGAGTTGGTAGCTATAACAGCAGGAAAAATCGTCTGAGCGGAAATCGGCGCGTTTTTCGAACGTCGCCCCCGTTCGAAAAAAAATTAATAATGTTTCCTTTTCGCATTTTCGAAGACGGAGCAATCGGTTCATTAATCTTCCGCGGTGAAACAAGGAAAAAGCGAACCGTCGGAAAAGTCACTGGTCGAACGGCTATGTGACATTCAGTGGTTGATGGTGCCTTGCACCACTTCTGCATCACCACTAAGCAATCGCTCGGGTTGCATATCCGTTCGGCGCAGAACGCGACATGTACACTCTTCCGGGAACGTTGTGTTTTCCTCGCTCGGGAACCGTTTCCGGTCGTTTCCGCCGCAGATGGACTCGATGGAGGCTCCAGTTCCGTCCGGGAAATTTTCGCTTTGCGGCAACGTGAAAGGAGCGGTCCCCAGGGAACGGCGACGCCTTTAACCTCGAAATGCGAGTTATCCCGTTTTGACTTGGCAGGGGAATAAAACTCCCGATTTCATTTACGTAATAACCGCTTTTGTCCCCTGTTGGGTGTTTTAAATTGAAATTAGCGCAAAGCTTTTATATGAATTACTTAATATTGTACATTTAATAGCTTTTAAATTTCACGTTCTTGTGTTGCTTTTTTTAGGCGCGATCCACGCGGCCCCCGCGCATCAATGTATCCGCATATATTTTTATGATTTTCCCCATTGACGCCCCTTCCATTAGCGAGATTTGCCAACAGCACCGTCTGAGAGCTTCCACACGATATTTCTAAATTATCCACTGCTTTATTATTATTATTATTATTATTATTACTGCTATCACTGCTACTGCTATCACTGTTACCACTGTTATCATCATCGTTAATTTTCCTTGTTTTATAGATTTTCCCTAAATGCAACGGAATTTCTGAAGATTTTCATCCCTTGGCAGCTGCAAATAAGGTTTGGTATTTTTTTCCCTTTAATGTTACTTTAGAAACACCCACTTGACTTGAGAATTTTGCATTTACAGCCTCGCGTTTCCTTTATCCGAAGCGCCGTTATATCCGAAAGATGAGAATGCATATACTGAGATGGTAAAACAGTGCGAAGAAAAAGATGTAGATTGTGTAAACGAATCACGGTGCGTTATAATAATAATTTTAAGTTTAGAATATGGAGGAGTCATTAGTCACAATCCCGTAACAAAGGTTTTTAAAACTATTTTGAATTAAATCGGCAAAACTACATATTCGTTTATACTTTCTGCAATGGGTAACTTAAATGTATTATTCATATAGAATCGATTATCAAATTAAATTTTTCAATTTTAAATTATGAGAATAAAAGTTTTCGTTCCGTAATATTACTCAATTATTTATGTTTATGTGAATAAGCTTATAATTTCCCTAAAGCCTACATATGAAATCAAAGTATTATATAAGATTGTCCAAAAAAATCATTATATTATTATATCAATATTTAGCCATGTATGTACATGTGTATTCAAAATATGTACAGTAATTAAATGCAATTATTAATATATGAAATTTTTTTTAAACATTTTCTAAATGTTATTCGTTTTTTAAAAATTAATACATAATATATATATACTTGAATTGTATATTTTATAATAATTAGTTAATAATAATATATTAATAATATAATATAATAATAATATGTTAATAATAATAAAATTAATAATAAGTAAATTAAAACGTATACAATGTAATCAATCCGCTTTTTTTATTTAAATTTGTATATTTACCAATAAAATACTGATTTTAATACATTACGATTTGTATCCCAGGTTTATAAATGTTAAAAATTACTTAAAATTTAAATGCATTGCACTGGATTCAAGATTACTTTTAAAGTATACATTACAAATAATTTAAGATCTATTTTGCTTAAACTAATATTATTTTCCGTACACTGATAATTTTTGGCTGTGCTTGTTAAAGACACTTGTTAATTTTGTAAAACCTCATGCTAAATTTTTTTTCAGCAGAGAATATTATTAAAAAAGCAACAGTTCTTGAATCCGAATGTTCCTTCACTTGCAACCGACTGCAGGAAAAGGAATCACTTTCGCGATTACCGCCTGAAAAAGAAGGCTGAAGGCTCTGACATTACTAAAAACAATAAAACTCTTGTCATTCTTTCACTATGAAGTATAAAAATATAAATAAAGCTGAGAGATAAAAAATTTTTTTCGTCTTTCTTTGACTTGAGTTTAAAAATTACATCAAAGTGCATACTTTAAATATGAACACACAAAGGAGAAGATTGAACATTATTCATAACAAAGAAAGAATTCGGTTTATTCTACGTAAACTTAAACGTGGTTTCAACCTTTATCAGAAAAGTTGCCGTGGTCGATGAAAGGAAGCGTTTATTTGATCACTTTAATATAAGATTCATTCGGCTCCCGAGACAATTTTGAAGTGGAGCTTTAGGTACATAAGAAAGCTTTTCGAAAGATACATCCATTAAGAACAGTTGTGAAATTTGTGCTTCTTATTATAATTTTTTTAAATTAAACTCTGCGAGTCATTAATACATTTTTTAAGTGCATCTTAAAAGCACAAAATTTTCTTTTAAAATTAAAATCGAGAAGATTTAGAGTACATTTATAGGATATTTTAATAGCAAAATTAGTGCGTTATTCTTTTGATATTCAGCCAGTTCTTTGTATGCTTTCCTTATTTGTATTTTTTCACTAAAAAGGAAAAGCTGCGAATGATATAAGCAAATTGAAAAAACGAATAACTAATAATATAAACGTTGTCGTTCTTGTGTGAAACAATTAATTTTCCCAAGGCTAATATCTCTGTGGGAAGTCTTAATGGAGCAGGCAAAGACTAATCTAAGATAGACAACTTTGATAAACTTCTCGTTGTGACAACCTGAAACTTTATACTTACTTTAAAAAAGGGAATATTTCACTCGAATATTAGCTTCAAAAGTTGTTGTTTTAGGGAAGAAAAAACCATCTTAAAATTTACAAAAAACTTTCAATGAAACTTGAGCATAAATTTGTTTTTTGTATTAAAGTTACAGGCAAGACATCTGGAAATCGTTGAAATCTCATTTAAAATGCAACGTTATAAACAAAATCTGTGAATAACCCTTTCAGAAAATGACTTTTTTTGTATACGGGAGGAGGCTTTTCACCGGTTAAATAAATATACAACGAGAACGGTATTTGACTATCTACTTTTGGAGGAATATTAAAACGCGGAGGGAGGTATATGCAGATCACATAGGGTTCCGGTATTTTCATTTAAAAGCTAATTATTAACAACAGAAAGGGCCTCGCTAAGATTCTGACAAGATGAATTAAATGAATAAATAAATAAATTTTCATCTGCCTGACGTGGACTGTTTTTCGGGTGCATCTAACTCCGGAAGGGTAACCAGCATCCATTGATTTGAGAACCGAGAGCTTTTAACAGGGCAGGGGTTGGTAAACCTGACGCACTGGCTGTCCACCAAACAGCTTTTCTCTCGTGAGAATCTAACGTCTTGACTTGGCGGTAGGAAATGGACATTACATCCGAGTGAATTTAGTTTACGAAACGATGAAATAAGTGTTCTACGTCATCTATATTCGATTCGTTCAAATTGGCATATCCTAATATAAATATATCCATTACTGAATACAGTTTTCAGTTACAAAAAAAAATTTTTCTAACAAATACGACGATCCACTACGAAATGAAGTTTGATTCTCTACTGCATCGTCTATAATTATGTATTTATAACTTTTCGAAGTTAGTATTCGGAAGGATTTTGTAAGGTATAACATTGCCATTAATATCAGTTATCAAAACTATTCCGAAGGAGTATCGAAATACAGATTTCATATAATATTATGCAAATCTGAATGGATACCAAGGAAAGTAACTCGCGCCAAGTCTGAAATTCACATTAATAAAAAAAACAAAAATTTTGCAATGCAAATGGGCATAATATATTTGAGATACGTTGGAGAACTCCTTTGCAGAAGCTTTTCGATTTAATACGTGCAATGTCAATACATTGTTCTCAGTGAGACCGTGTTCAGTTGTCGGATATAATCAAAACATTCAATTATCATTTTAATTCTTTTCAATAAACGGCCCGACTTCGTTTTTCACTTTTCCTTGCGTTTTGAGCCACCTTAAAAACGTGCGCAGAACAGCCCGAGGCGTAGGGGCCCTAAACAACTGCCGACACTTAGGATGCCCAAAAGAGCCAGAGTAGAGCAAAAGAGCCCAAAGGCCAATTCCGAAGATTTTCTTTTCAGCTCAAAACGAAACATCAGCGGTCATTAAATGAAAATTATTCCTGGTTATCGTTACAATTGCTCATTGATTTTCCTGTTTCCTTTATTGAAGATGTGGATTTAACGTGAGCTCAGCTTTCCTGGGGTTTTCCATTTCCCCCGCCGATGCAAGTAGCCGATCTCCCCTGCGGAAGGCGAATTTCCAATCGTTTTCCCGAAGCACGTTAAACCCGCGCTCCCTATAGAAATTAGAAATATATATTTTTATAAGAAACTTAACTCGCATTTTATTGCCGCTAGTTCGTAAAGTTTACTCCTACAAACTGCTCTTTTGTCCCTTTGAATCAGTTAGCACGTCTCACAAATAAAGATGCGGGCAATCTGGTTTCATTGTGTACGACTCTTTCGAGTGGGATGGATTTTAGGTACTTTCCCCGTTATTCCGCATTCGATGTGCGAGAACGGTCGAGAAAGGGGTCTCCTTAAGGAACGAAACGAGTCGGGACTGAAGAGCTGAGGCACGGTTTCAGAAGGTTAGGTTAGGTTCCGGAGCCTCACGGGGAGAGTTGAAAATCCGACGATCTCGATCGGGAACGAAGCTGCAGACGGCGCTGTTCAAGTGCAGCAACAGAAGCATAAATATCAAAAGAAAAGCTTCTTGTTTCACAATCCTCATTATTAAGCATCCTTTTCCAGCAAAAACTTACGCCCTATTAAAACATTTAAGCAACGACATTAAAATTTTAGAAAATTAAATATTTGCACGTTTGCGATATCGTATTCTGCTTTTGCGTGTTTTTTTTTTTTTTTTTATTGTAAATGAGTAAAATATGTTAAAACATAGATTTTCTTATTGTGAAAGTTAGTTAAAGTCTTACGTTTGTTGCTCTTACATACGATAACATCGGTTAATGTACTCCTAAATCTTTCCCTATAAGAGGATTGCTCTTAAGAAGTTAATTTAGAATGGAAAGCTAAAATAAAAAATGAAAAAATTTAATGCTATAAATAAAAAGTTCTGTTTGGACACTGATGCAATACCGTTTCGGCCTTCGTTTACGCGATTGTTCAAACCCAAAAATCGTGAGCTAGATATAAATATAATAACAATAATAATATTATATTTATATTTCTCTGTAGAATATCTGCACACACCGGGTCTTTCCTGAACAAGCCCATATGTAATTATCAAAACGTCCATCCGGTCCGAAAATTCCTGAGTCACCAAAGGCTGACGGTAGACACTTCTGGCCAACTTAGCAATCTGTCCAAAACGAACAGTGAAGAGAATCCAGGCACAGGAAAAAAATTCGGATGATGACGATGAGCAACAACAATAATATTCAGAGCTTTCTTTCAATCCACTTAATTGAAAGCTCATTCGTTTGTATTGTAAACCGTACCGAGGTATTTGCTCCCGTTGTAGGATAAGGGTAGCGTTTTGCCCTTCGGGAAACCGTCGATTCATTTTGCCACAGATTTCGGGTTTGGGACTCTGAACGGTTTTCAAACTGCGATTTTCTAAAGCTAAGGAAAAGAAAGTAATAACAATAATAATTTTGAATCTTGTGCGTGCGTTTCTGGCCCGCACAATTTCACCGATACGCAGCCCATTCACGGATCTCTATTCATCTCCCGCGAGAGACGTAAAAAGGTTCTCCCGAAAGGTTCAATAATGTCCCATCCTTTCATTGTTCCGGGGCCGGGGAATTTACATTTGAATTGAGGCTCGACGCGTTCCCTTCGGGCGTGCAGAGCGCACTTGGACTAATTTTTTGCCTTTCGAGGGAAAAAAGAAACTTCCATACTCGAAAAAAAAAAAAAAAAAAAAAGAGAATTCGGTCTTAATTTGAAACAATTTTCTATAATAGAAAGTCTACAGTTTGAAAGATCTTGCCCGCAATTGGAGCAAATTGCCGGCAAAAGCTGCCGGTTAAAGTTTTTCCAGTTTCTTAGGACTTTTTCTAACGTCAGATTAACAAGGAGGAAGCCGCAATTCAGTTCTCGCAACGCTTTTCATCATTTAAAAGATTCTCCAGTGATACAATCAACTGTAATTTATTTCCAATTGTGGTCCTTACAGTTCATTAAACCATTTTTTCCTTTCTTTTTTCCTTCCTTTCTTCCTTTATGCTTTTTCGCTAAGCTTGATTACTGTCATTCTCATAATGCTAATTAATTCTGGCTGTTGGGAACTTCTCAATGAGTAGAGATACACAAGTTCCGGGCCGCTATTCGCCGTCGAGCATGTAAAAGTCGAACCGATCCTCCTTAAAGCGAGCACGATTCCCCTGATCCTATCGATCTGACTTTCTTTAATACTGCAAATGACTCGCACATTATTTATTATGAATAAATAATTGGTACAAGGAAATATCGCCCGATATGCGTTCGCAATTAATTGATGTTTTAAGATGCATCTCCGTCTTGGTCCAGGTTCGTGTTTACGAACTCTAAGCCGATGGAGAAATTTTCGTTTGATGTTATGTAAAAAGAATTGCCATGTTGAGCGCGTGGATGTGACATATTTAGTGTGGAAGAATAAAAAACGTAAAATTTCACACCGTCGGATCGCAATACCTGGGATTGTAAATAAAAATTATGTTAAATTTCAATTAAACCGAAGCTTGATCGTGGCTCCTTTAATTATTTGCTCATATCGTCGTTCTAAATCATTTTGCCTTTGAGCCACCATCTCGGCAGCATTTCTTTCTTTTCTTTCCTTCAGAAGGACCTCTTTGGGTCTTCGCTCTGCTCGCTGGAGAAGTTTCCTTCGTCATTCTGCAGCAGAAGAAACCCCCCCTCGCATATTGGTGAAAAAAATATAATTGCCAACTGAAATTTTTCCCCATGATAAGCCACGAATTGCATGAGGACTCTTGAGTTATGTCCCTTACTCTTCGAAGGTAAAACACGAAAAAAATTGCGGCTAAAGGTACGAGACCGTCGGAGACTTTTCCCCGAAGAAAATCATTTTGGCCTTAAATCTAAGACTCCTTTTCTTGCTGCGCCCGCAAAAGAAAGGTTGCTAAAATTGCGGAATACCCTAAAGGAAAAAACTGGGGGCGGGGGGGAAAAACACTGCTGAATTTAGTTGCACGGGTAGCAATCTGCGTGTATTGGTACAACCGCAACGGCTTCTTTGTACAAATTAATAATTTTTGCGTTTCAAACGTCTAAGCAGCAGCTCCGTGAATAAATCACGTTTTTATCATAATGCGCATCCCGCACGGTTGTGCGGTTCCAAAATTCTGCGCCCGAAGATATTTACCGAACGAAAAAGGAATAAAAAACCTGCAGGATGCGGAGATGAGACGAGAAAAAAAAAATCTCGGATTCTGCGGACTTGATAAGGATAAATATTTTCTTAAAATATGATTGATGAGACACTTAAAAAGGAATTAAAAAGGTTGGGGAACCGACGATGAAAATGTGGATATATTGAGTGATGACGAAGGACCAGGAGGAATGTCTCAGGAAGGCTTCGTTTAAGGGCCCTTCCGATGGGTTTATTGACGTGCAGCCTTTGGTTGAAATGTGACGGATCTTCCTAATCTGCAGAGAGTCAGCGACAACCTTTTTCCCAACAAAGGACTCTTACTTCCTTTGGCCTCGCGTTTAAGTGAAAGAAAAACCCGTAAATTAAAAGAATACCGAATGCCTTGACAGCCTCGTTTTCATTTGACTCTAAATAAACTTTTATTGTCAATTATTTGTCAGAATAATGTATTTTAAGCTTGGAAAAACCGAGATAGTAACTATAAATAAAATTAGGACTGCACCATTAAATACATCCAATGCTTTCGTACGAACTGTGGCACGATCCTTCTTGACGGACCCATCGCTTTATCCCCGGAGGCGTGCTAAGGTATCGGAGGATCCCTGACGCTGATTATGCTTACAGATACGTTCGGTTGATGATGGCAATTCGAAGGCTCGTCGAACCTACGTATGAGTCGCGAATCGTTCCAAGGGGCGGAAGAATTGATTTCGCTCGAAGTTTGTGAGGTTAGGAATTTTCGTCGACGTTTAATCGCCGGCGTGGGAGATGTCCGAGTTCGTTTTGCATTCTTGCGACACGTTTTTCGACGCGACGGACGTTCAAGGTGCCCGACGCGTCAGATTTTCGGCTGGCTGCAGCATCATTCCCCGTCCCGAACTGGCAAATCATCGGCGATTGCGGAGCAACATTCCCGTTTCGAATGCCGCCGCTCGGGTACCCGCCTGATCCGCGGACAGCGCGGCTGAAAGGTGCGAGCGGTTCTCGAACCTAATTGCGTTCTTACGTTATTTGAGGCTCGGATATGCAAATTAAAATGTCGCGAAGGGGTTATTTACGGGGGTGCTTCCATAGAAAATCATCTAATCATTCTCTTTTTAAAGTGATTAGAGTTAAAATTGGAAAATCCCCGAAATTTTCGAAATTCTGAAAGGAATCCAAAGGCTATAATTTCGAGGGAAATTTGTTTTCAAATTGTGACCGTGATTTTTCTTATTTGCCCCTGCACCGTAAGAAAACTCCTTCGGGGACGAACGGAAGCTCCCCCGGAAGCGGGCCCGTTCTTCTTACGGCGGAAGCTCCGCTCCGGGAAATATTTTTCGCCTTTCGGATGAGATGAGTTTCGAATCGCTGCGGGAGGCCTTTCAGAGGGGCACCATCTTAGGTTTCGGCGACTTTTCCGGCTGAGTTTTTTTTAAAAAAAAAAAAAAAAAAACATTTGTCGCACTGGAAAATTTCTGGAGTTTCCTCTTTAGCGGAGAGTGCACATTCTTTTCGTCTCATCCAGCGTTCTTCATCCGAGTAAAATTGGTCTCTGAATACGAAATCAGGCGACGACGCTTTCCGCGGGGAATTTCCCCCCGCGAAAATGAAGCGGTCGAGCCGAGAGATGCGAAGGCGGCGACGGAACAGCTCTCCGCCATCTGCCGGAGTTCTCACGAACCGTTTTCGAGCAGGGGTCGCCAAGTTTCTTTCCGCCTCTCGTAAAGTGAGACGGGGAGGGGGTGAAATTTGTGCGCTCCGCGGGGAGGTTTTTTAAATTTTTTAAAAACCCTCAAGCGAGTTCCCCGCGGGAGGCGGGAACCGAGTGGATTTACCGGGACGGGACCGCGAAGCGCATCGAACCGAACGAGTTTAAAGAACGCGGTTCGAGACGGCGACGGAAACCGGAGGTTGGCCAGCCCTGGAAGAACCTGCGAGGTAGTTAGCGAGTCTGGCGGCAGATGTCTCCGGCGTCCGCGTTCGCGCCTCGCTCGAGCGGCGGCGACGAGGACGCGGATTTTACCGTCGCGACGATCGCCGTCAGCAGTCGTGCAAACCGCGCGGGAAATTTCCCTGCCCGCGAATCAGCAGTCAGGTTAATCGCCCAATTAATTTTTTCAATTCCCCCCCCCCCGCTTCGCCTTGCAACGCCGTATAAGGCCCCGTAAAGGATCCGAAGCGTTTTCTTTTTCCTCGTCTTACTCCGCTTATTCATTAACGTTGCCGTCCGCCGGTTTTTTTTTTTTCTCTGCACCTCCCGTCATTTCAATTAATTAAAGACTATTAATAAAGCGTGCGGGGATTCTCCTCGAACGGATAGCGCGGGACGAGGTGATCACCGGGGAAGCCACGAGGAAGGAAATCGACGCATCCAAAAGGCCGAGGCGCAAGGAGTTCCGCTTACCGGAAAAGCCCCCTCGGCAGAGGAAAAGCGTCCTGCGGGTCCAGCTCCACGCCGGGCCGTCAGCTCTCATCCGCCTGAACGGGACCGAGGAGAAATAAAAAAAATAAATAAACAAAATGCGAATTCCCGACCCGACGAGGGATTGGAACAGCTTACGACGCTGCTCCCGCAAGTTGTCCGCTTAAACTCACGAGCCTGACACAGTTATCGGAACGTGCATTATTCACGGGAGTCAGGTACGTTTCAATCACTTCAGCTTTCAATTTTGAAGGCTCCCGGTCCGAGGTTTCAGCATGTCGAGGAAGGAATTTTACCTGACGCGATTAATTTCGGAGGGATCGTGCAGCGATTGGAAAATCGGCTTTGTCACGTAGCCGGCGGCGGTCTCCGGGCCGCAGTGCCCGGCGGTGAGCTCCGGGAAACCTCGCGGGGAAAAGAAGGCGGCGTGGAAAAGGCGCGGGAGGAAAACAAAAGGTTAAAAACGGGAATAATGATTCGGAGCGCAGGTTAATCTATTTAATAATGAATTCTGAATGGAACGTATAAAAAAAAAGTTGAAAGAAGCCGTTCCGAGAAGCGTTCGCTATACCGAACGGATTCATTGACATAAATGCAACGCTTATTACAATATTATTACAATCTCGTTCTTTGACTCAAAGAGAAACTCGAATTATAAATATACATCGTGTCGAAATTCTAAAGCTTAACATTACACTGCGTTTATGTTTTTTCTTCATCATATGTGGTCTCCTTTTCATTTGATTAGTTAATTAGTGGGGCTCTTTAAAACGAGGCAATTAAATATCTTTTTACGTTGCTCCAACCTCGGAGCTTTCGCTCCCGTCCCGACGACTCGGTTACAGCGAACCCGGAGGAACGTCCCCCGGCTCGCTGCGGGCAAGTCGGGCCGGAGCCTCGGAGTCGGATCGCTTCCGATCCCCGTTCGTCGCCGCCTTCCCGAGAAGCGAAGCGTTGGTCTCCGTCGATGGGGACGACCACTCGCCTTCGCTCCGGACAAACGAGAGAGGGCCCCGAACGCACCGAGAAACGGAAAAGACCCTCGGGCCTTCCTCCCTGGACTTGTCCAACAAATCGCACTTTGGCTGCGCTCCGAAGGGAACTGCGACGCGGGCAGGGAAAATCGAACGGCGCACGAAAGCGTTCCTTATATGCCGGAGTTTGGAACGCGAACGTTTCCATGAGAGGTTTCA